>OY735266.1:10344776-10374776 GCA_963457715.1 Argyresthia albistria | reverse complement strand
GTATAGAAAACGAGCCAAAGAGTGCTAAAACGCTCTTTGTCCACACTCGTCCTAAACATAACAACTGCGTTTGGTTAATGCATATCTTGAGTAACTCTAACTTCCCTCATCCAGCTCATTATCTCTCGGCCCATAGTAGTTTCGAATCGATACACACCCACCCGCACAAGCAGAAACTAAACGCACACGATTGCGAACAAAACGAAAGTCTACGGGGGTTTGTTTATTCTGAGCAGAGACTATTATATCCAATTGACTGCGCCTGCGGGGGAATGCGGCTCGCCAAACGTTTGTTGTATTCAACAAACGTTCGCATATACGCAACCTATGTACGACGACGGGCCGCCAGACAGTTTCGCAGCTGCTGACCAATCACAGCTCTCTTACCTCGTCCCCCGCCGCCCGTAAATTGGTGAGTGGTGTTTCAAAGGAAAATTTATCTATGCGCTCTCCACTGGATAAGTGCTCCTTGCTTCTGAGGCAAGCTGTTGTTGGTCAGTAGTCTTGAATACCTATTCAATTTCATTTATTCATCTCAAAACATATATATATGTCACCGGAAGATAAGGAGATCCACAAGTTTATAAATTTCCTCGGAAATTTATAAACTTTCGTAGGATTCTAAACGAGAGATAAATTGTATTATTTTACGCCCACATTTTCGCAAATTGATAAACTTACCGAACTCAAGCGTAAAATAACAAGTAAGCAATAACCAAACGCCACGTGCGCTCTGATTGGTTGACTAAGTCACATGTTCCTTCTCCTTCCTCTCCACCGCCATTGTTCGTCATGAAACATAAACAAACCGGTTGCTCGTGTGTTTTTGTAAATTTTTAATGCTGTAACTGTGTTGGAACTGTGAAAATAGTTTTATTTTGCTAAGGTAAACTAGACCTACTAAACTAGACCCATAATGAGCGACCTAGAAGCTGCGGACAGCCAAAATGGTGAAGATAGTGCGGTAAATGCTAGCAAGTTTGTTGACGAAGTGAAATTTACCACAGAGCTACGAAAGTTTTATAGTGGCCATGACCAAAATAGTAAGAAGTCGGAATGGACAGAGGAAAAAATTAAAAATGTCATTAAAATGATAGAAGATTTTAATAAAGCTAAAGTTTTGGGACGTCGGCCCACAGACAAAGAATACTATCACGCCAAAAAGTATGATATTATGACTTTTAGTGACGAAAAAGTCTTGATAGTGAAAAGGAAATCTCAGCAAGATCCAGTGGTGCAAATAGTTCCAAGCAGTCAATACTATCAACGAATTCTCGATACACATGTCGCTACAGGTCACGGACGGCGTGACAAAATTATTTACGCCTTAAAAGACAAGTACATGGTTCCAGTATTTGCCATAAATATTTTTCTCCAATTGTGCAAAACTTGTCTTTCCAAGAAAAGTTTTCCTAAAACTGGGATAGTCGTAAAACCACTCATTACAGATGACTTTAATAGAAGAGGACAGGTGGATCTTGTGGATTTTCAATCATCACCAGATGGAGAGTACAAATGGATGCTTCAGTACCAAGATCATTTGACCAAATTTTGTTTTTTACGACCACTGAAGAGTAAAGAAGCAAAAGAAGTAGCAATAGAGATTTTGAAGATATTTTTAGAAGTTGGTTGTCCCAATATCCTCCAAAGCGACAATGGACGGGAGTTCACGGCATCAGTTCTGAAAGAAATTGTAAGCTTATGGCCGGCTTGCAAAATTGTGAATGGAAGACCCAGATATCCCCAAAGCCAGGGAAGTGTAGAACGCTCAAACCAAGACGTGAAGAATATGATTCGGGCTTGGATGGTGGATAATAATTCCACTAATTGGTCAATAGGTTGTTACTTCGCTCAATTCCAGAAAAATTCATCGTACCATTCTACGATTGCAAGGACGCCGTTTAAAGCCCTGTTTGGAGATGATCCAAGATGCGGTCTAACTTCTACGCATTTGTCTAAGAATATAATTTCTCAGTTTGAAATGGAAGAGGATTTGGAGAAGTTCTTAGAATCTACAAATGACAATGAACATAAGACCCTAAATGACGATGAAAATATAACTTCCGATCAAGAAAATCTTTGTAAAACTCTTGATATTGCCACAGAGTCAATTATTATGGCAGAAAGCATGACTGAGACTGAGCGAGTCAAAGTGCTCGTAGTTGGGAGTGAAAGCACGGTCGCAAATACAAACCATATTTGGCACGACTTTGACATGATTGCACACGAAATCGAGAATCCTAAAAACGTTGACGAACCAGATACATTGTTTTGTCACATATGTAACAAGGAATCATCTGGGGCCCATACGTGTATTAAATGTAAACGTATCACACACGTAATCTGTGGAAAGTCAACAGAAAACAATGACGAAGGATATGGTTCACAGTTGATATGTAATTTATGCACAAACGAAATAAACATCCTGAGAGAAAGGAAGGACTCGCACTTGAATTTAAAAAGAGCAGCAGAAAAAATGACAGCACTTTCATCTAAGAAATTCAAAAATATTGATGTTGGGGCTACTGTGTTAGTCGAAGTTCCAAAAGTAGATAGAGGGCCTTTAGATAGCAAGAATGTGGTCGGCAAAGTCATAGAGAAAAGGAATGAACTATACAAAGTTGCCACGTCTTTTGGAGTCATTAATGACTGGTTGCCTAGAAATGCTGTCTTTTCAACCCCAGGAGAAATTTTGACTGATCTTCCAGAGGTTCGATTACCATTTCTACTATTATGTACATATAAACATGAATTACCTTTATTTTATGTGCTATATTTTTTACCTTTACCTTTTTTATGTGCTGTATTTTTATATTTACAGGCCAAGTTACCATTAAGATAATTGAAACAAAAAGTAAACTTTAGAAAAAACCGACTTCCACAAACCCTATTTGATTAGATTGAGTTTAATACAAACTGTAACCCCTTATCCCCCCCCCCCTTGGGGAATTAATTTTGTCAAATCCCATATCAGTGCTACCCCACGCTACTAAGGAACCCCTGTACAAAGTTTCATGGCTCTAGGTCCACCGGTTTAGGCTATGCGTTGCCTGCCCGTCAGCCACGCATTGTATTTGTACCTAGTATTGAGCAGTTCTGGTGGCCATATTGGTCTTCATCAGCAGTTCCGCATCACAATATTATGCTTACCATGTGCATTTGCACGAGTTATTATGAAAAACACAAAAATCACTATAGGTCTGCCTATAATATTTGAAGAGTTCCCTCGATTTCTCCAGGATCCCATCATCAGATCCTGACCTGGTGTCAATGGGACCAATGGGAAGGTAAACCCTTTCAAACAAAAAAATAATTTTCCAAATCGGTCCATCCGTTTAGGCGCTATCGGGGTGTAGACATAAAAAATAAAAAATATCCGGACGAATTGTAAACCTCCTCCTTTGGGAAGTCGGTTAAAAAATATCTGCGATGTCTTCTTCATTTGGTGGGCAAGGAATGAAGCAATGCAACTGCAAAAAATATTCTAAGGGACAATGTTTATCTAATAAGTGCAATTGTAAAAAAGCTAATATTTTGTGTAATTCGAGGTGCCATAAATCTTTGACATGTTGCAATAAGTAGTAATCTAGTAGGTAGGTACTAAAGCCCGGTCGCGGGGCAGGAAGAAATTCGTACAATGACCTTTATCTAGTAGTCTCTTTCGCTCGCGCGTAAAATACATTGCCTTCGCGCTGGAACAGTTTTATTGTGAGTAAGACGGAAATATAATTAACGCGCGAGCGAAAGAGACAAGTAGCTAAAGGTCATTGTACGAATTTCTTCCTGCCTCGCGACCGGGCTTCGTACTTACATAAACTTTTAAGTACATTTCCTGTTTTTTTTTATTATGTTTAATTTGTTACATGTTTTTTAAGCATATTTTCTATAAACCTCTTACATACGTAGCGTCTATTTGACAATTCGCCAGAGGCTCACGATTTTTTTGAAATTTAATTTTTAAATGTTTATTTTTTTGGTAGAAAGCCGGTTTTTATGTTTTATGATTGTTTTTTTTTAATAAACCTCTTTAATATCGTAGAACACGATTTCTGTTGTTTTATTTTGGTAGAGTGGAGTAGGGGTCATAAGCATATTATGTAATAACCGACCAAGTGCGAGTCGGACTCGCGCACGAAGGGTTCCGTTCCATTATCTATAAAAAACCGCAAAAAAGGACGTACATTATCGAAAATAAACTTTTGTTGTATGGGATCCCGCCTTGAATATTAATTTAATTTTAATTGAATTGTTTATTTTTTATGTAAATAATAAACTATTTATTTTGAACATTTTAATCGTCTACCTGCTACCATTATCAATATTGAGCAAAAAATCACGTTTGTTGTATGGGAGCCCCCCTTAATATTGAATTTCTTTTGTTTTTTAGTATTTGTAGTAGCGGCTACCAAAATACATAATTTGTGAAAATTTCAACTGTCTAGCTATCACGGTTCATGAGATACAGCCTGGTGACAGACGGACGGACAGCGAAGTCCCAGTAATAAGGTCCCATTTGGCACTCTTCGGGTACGGAACCCCAAAAAAGTAACTGTATTATAGGTAAAAAATACTGTTAGATAGGTAATAGAAACTGATAAATTTATATTTTGGCAAGTCTGATTGTACCTAAGTCTACGGACACAAGCATTGCCACTGTCAACATCGACCAATCAGAGAGCAGTGTGTTATTTGCCGTATTTAAAAAAGCGTAAAGTTAAAAGGTCTTCTGTGATTGGTCGAACCGTTTAGAATCTTACGAATGGATATCCGTTACTTTATAAATTTAACACGAGACGTCGCAAATTGACAAATTTGCGAAAATGTGGGCGTAAAACAATACAATGTAACTCTCGTTTAGAATCCTACGAAAGTTTATAAATTTCCGAGGAAATTTATAAACTTGCGGATCTTCTTATCTTCCGGTGACATATATATATATATATATATATATATATATATTATGAGTATCAATACCAGAAACCATGCGCAGATTAAAAAAACGGCGTGATATATTTGACAAGGATAGTCAGCAAATAAACTGACACCACATAAGAAAGGCAGACTCCACACTGGGAGTAGCATTACCCGATATAAACTACATCGCATCTGTTTATAGTCGAAAGACACAAAGTAAGATACAAAGTATAATGACTGTTTTGTTTACGTGTTAGTCCTACCTGTTTTGTTTGCGTGTTAGTCCTACTTTAATATTACTTATACATCTGTATGGGTAGGTTTGGTATATGCTCCTGGTACGTTCTCTGTGGCCTTTATTTAATGGTGGTTGTTGGCGGCCAATATTGTGCAAAAATCGGTGAAATGTTACATCTTATTTCGAGAGACGCCAGTAGATTCGTTTCTGTTTGTTTCGTTCGTAGACTTACAAAGCTTTCTGAGTTTAGGATTTCATCTTATATAATTTTCATAATTTCTTTATTGCACACAAAAAAAAGTTAACAAAGCACGGTAGGTAATATAAAGTGTACAATGGAGAGCTTATCTCTAAAAAGAGATCTCTTCCAGCAAACCAAGTTTCGATGAGAGAGGTTGATAGCTGAGCGGGGGTAGACCCATGTGTACAACAATAAATTTAAAAGGTTGCATACATAATTATATAATATGCATTCTAAAATTTTTATATATAATTTTTAAGTGACACAATCCTTCTATATTGAATTACTACTATGTCCAAATGCACAGTGACGAGACAAGACCAACCCGTTTGCGCTTAGTCGTAACCGGTGGCGCGTCAACTTAAAACTTAATTATAATTAATTAATTCCAATTGGCATTTGTCTCTTTTGCACTCACACTTAATAAGTAATTCTGTCTCTGTCCACTCTAGAGGGGGTGAAATGCGGTGTTGTTTAGAAAACCTTTCAACCAGGAGGCTATTCTGTAGAATATTACTGTTTTGTTTTGTATCAAGTGATAGATTTACCGATTCGCGCAAAATCGTTCTACTTCGTGGAGCTGTTTTTAGTTTCTACTAGAAGTGGTCAATTTGATGATGTTCTATTTTAGGTAGTATGTATAGATAGACCTAGAAGAGGTGGACGATGTATGAGATTTTTTCAACGCATTGATACATTCTATGAAATACAATTAATATTTTAAAAAACACTCCTTTTCACGCATTATTGCAATAATAATACAACTTATCTTGCAACTAAAGTAAAACGGAATTTCTGCAGATTCCAAAGACAATGAATTGCGGAAACAATGAATTATGAACACCTTTTAGTTATTGTACTTGCTCAAACTATTAAGTTCGGGGATCAGAGTCATTGACTCGTGTAAACTTTCTCACTTGGTAAGTACAGTTCCCGCATTGTTTCTTTGGCTTTGAGTTAGCTGTGACCTCTCTTTCTCACACATAAAGTGAGATGGGGGCGATAGAGAGAGGTGACAGCTCGCCCCGAGCCAAATAAAAGTTACGCGGTCTCTATATCCCGTACATTTTGTTAGTCGGCGGCGGCGGCGGTCGCCGCACTATTTTGCACATTCTTTGGTTTATTTCAATAAAACTTTTTAATCGGTAGGTGCAAAGACCGCTAGTCTGAACTGGGACTGGGCCGGACTCGTGTGCCGCATGCACCCCCAAAAATGGGCCAAACTGACCACCGAATAGGTGCCTACTGATGGTCATCGGAATAGAGGCAGGCCGAGACGTCGATGGCGGGACGACCTGGACAGGTATTTGCCGGACTGGGTGGAAGCAGCACAGCACTGGGAGGAATGGTCTGAGATAGGGGAGGCCTTTGCCCAGCAGTAGAACACTATGCAGGCTAAATAAAATTAAAATAAATAAAAAATCGGAAGGTTTGTAGATTTCAAAATCAAAATAAAAATTTATTTATTTTCTGTAGATATTGACAAATATACTTAGAACACGTCATTTTTTTGCCTCTTCTCTACGTTGGGCCACATGAAGGTCACAAAAGAGGAGTTACCTACATTTCCAAAAATGTGCTACTTCGCTCATAGGAAAACTTTTGTGCAAGTCAAAGTCAAATGAAATGCAGGGTACGGTAAGTAGTTTCGGTTTTGAGTTAGTATCGACTTTATACTACATACATACATACATACATAGGTTCACACGGCTCTTGACTTAACCTTTACATTAATTCCAGACTACAACAAAGACCTATCCTCATCTCCGCGCCTCTTGTGCACAAAGCAACTTAATAAAGCATCTCGCCTCATCAAATCAAAACAAAATGGCCGCGACTGAATAACGCATAATTAAATTGTAATCAGCACTAGATCGGCAAGTGACGGGCATCGCGGATGCGACAAGAAAGGACCCCATCCCACCCGGTGGCCGATCTACCCCACACCCCGAAAGGGGTGAATAGACCCCCTACCTCATTACCATATTTCATTTACTCAACGAAATTATGCTAATTACTTATATTGCTTTGTGTAAAAAGGAAATTTATAAGGATTAAACTTACACCCCCTTTGCGTTCGAATCTTAGTAAGACAAAGTTTTGTTCTATGAATTATTAGAAGTAATATTTAGAAGAGTCGCTTTTTTGCTAGGGTTGCTGATTGGCATGTTTTTTTTTTATATCATAACTTTAATTGGTATCGCTAGACATGTGTATTATATTGAGTATTAACTTATATTAACGATAGGATCCGTTGAATTTTGAAATAATCGTCCCATTGAAAGTTTATGTATTCGGTACCAATTTTGTATATTTGTTTAGTTTATTGTTGATATTATTTTGTCATTATCTCTATTGTCAAGTCAGACGACAGCCCTCTTTTGAACAGTATATCTTCACATGTGTATATTATAATTAGATGATATAGTATTACCCACAAGTGTTAAATACACAATGATTTTTTTACCCTCATTAATAAGATTCAAACCGTACAAGTTGGCCTGTCTCCACAATCCCGTAGACAGGCCACGAATTAAAATTCAGTTAAGTGCTATTCGGACTTTCACACGAAGGGTTCCGCACCATCGTACAAGGAAAGATTTAAAAACACTTTTCTTGTATTGGGCCTCCTTTATTTTCTTTATTTCGTGTACTGCAGTATTAATTGTTGTTATAGCGGCAACAGACACATTTACAAGTTATTTAAATTTTTAATTGTCATAATGTATTGATTTGTGTGCAATAAAGTATATTGAATTTAATTGAATTTTACACATTCTGGGATTTCAACTCTCTACTAATGCGGTTCGTGAGGTAGAGCCAGTGACAGACAGTGATAATTCATAATTTCTTTATTGCTCAAATAAAAAATACACAGTACAAAAATAACATAGTAAAAGCGTACAAGTTATCTCTAGTAAGAGATCTCTTTCAGCAAACCAGGTAAGGAAGAGATATAACAGGTGGATTGTTGAATACGGGTAGACCAATGTGTACAACAATAACATACAGTCGAGTCGGACTGTCAGCAGAGGCAATTGGGTCCCGTTTGGCACCCTTCGGGTAGGGAACCCTAATAACTCCGCAGCCTCCGCCATTGCATTCGAGAGACTCGACGACCAAGATAAGTGGACTTGTAATTCCCGATCGTGATTATGATCTGCTATAATTAAAATTCAAATTGGCCGCTTTTTAATGTAGTTATTGATCGTACCCTTTCTCCGAGGGACTGGGACTCGTTAAAAAGTTCTGTTTGTAGTTGAATTAAGTTGATGGAATGAGGAGCGGTTCCTTGCTTTTGGCATATTTTACCATAGGATCTCATCCCTCTTTACAAATTGTGAAGAGTTGAATTGGTATGATCTAATATGATCTTCATGGCATTAAAATCGCCGTAATGACGTCACGATTCAGGTCTCAAGTTAACTGGACCGGGATATCCATACTTTTCAGGTGTCATGTTTATGGTGCGGTTAATCCGTATTTGTACAAGTGCCAGTACCTACAACGCGAGTTAACTCTACACTCTAGTATTTGTATGGATGAAGATTTGGATGTCGATTTCTATGGATTTGTCAAAGAACTCTTGTTTAATGATAACTCGCCTTCTAGCTTGTTGACCTTAGGGATAAGTTGCATTTGAATATATCGTGAAACCACCAATTATACCATCCGTGTTTTATCAACCGCTACATCTTCATGTTATCTTTATCAAATAATTCATCTATTTTTTATTTTTTTTAATTCATCTATTTTTTTTTTATTTTTTTTATCTATTGTCAAGCAGCAAGGTCTGCTCAATTTAAAGGAACTCACACACGCATACACCCACGTACACACACTCGCACACACATACACCCTCATGTACACACAGAGACTACCTTTTTCTTTTTCTTTGTATTTTTTTTCTGTTCTGCATTGTATGTAATTAGGTAAATTCAATATTCAATGTTTTTTAATGTCTTTAAATAGGTACCCATTCAAAATTTCTTATGGATGTGTTTCGTAACTGGCACTACCTGTTTATATTATTGTTATTTTTTATTGTTTTAATTCATGCTGTGAAACATCAACAAATCAAAATAAATAAAATAAAATCTACTTGTACCTACATCACATTTCTTTGGCATTTCACGTTTATACTTGTCGCTATATTAATTGATATTGTAAATTGAATATACATTGAACTAGTTATAACGTAGACTGTTCGAATTCAATTATAGTAATGAAATGGTGTACCCCGTTGCTTTGGGCAGGCGACCGCCCCCCCCCCCCCTCCTGCTAGTTTCGCAACTTATCCCTGCTAAGGCAAGTCCTTATTTAAATGTAAATTAGGTTCATTTCGTGAAATTAATGTTGTAGAGACCCTCCCCCGGGCGTGAGGTGACCAGCAAGCGCTGCCTTTTACGGACAAGTCGAGACGGTTGAGATATTGGCGCTGATTTTATATTTGATTTGAAAAACAAACCTCAAGTCTTAGATGTTTACGTGTTTGTGACGTCGCTGTTTGTCATACTGTAGATAATTACTGAAAAATAATAAACATTCTAGTAAATAATTTAAGAAATCTACACAAAGCTATCTCGTAATAAAACTTTTAAATGGTCAAAATCACAACACTCCTTTTGGCTTTGCCGTAGTCAGGTAAAACTATGGTCTATTCTAATATCTACTGTTTACTTGAATGATACATTGTAGTGGGTATGTAAGCAGGAAAAGAAACTGTTATCGATGGTACCACTGAAACTGACTTGTTGTTGTCACTATTATTATGTTTATATTCTTTTGTATTTCCTATTTTGTGTCCTTTGTACGCTTATATAAACGCCAATTCTATTCCATATTCTTTTAAATTCTGTTTCATTCTAGTACTAATGACATTCCTTGCTTATGGCCACCCTACACGGACGGAGTTACTACTGCTCTATGATAATATGGACAGACGAGCCATTACTTCAGTACAAGTGTTGTTGAAAATTGCTAATGTGGTGGTAGGCCCCTACTTTCGGTGGAGAGTGGAGACATCATGTTGTCTTACTGCTTGGTTATTTTTGAGCAATTAGACCTTGGGATGCAGTTGCCGCCGTAATGACGTCATGCTTCAGATCTCAAGTTACCTCGACCGTGATATACTTACTGAAGAAATCGAACAAATCTACGCTTTTTGCCTCAGTATTCAACCCAAACATTTCCATCGTTCACAAACAACGCTAACTGACAAGGAAACAGCGCTATAACAGCCAAGCGGTACATCGAAAACTAACAATAAAACCCAGTTTAATTCTACAGAATAATCGGAAAATTACGATCGTGATCACCGCCGCGCCCGATACGAGAAACCAAAGGGTTGGTGCCCTTCATAATTATACACGCACACCAACACACCACCACATTAACACAACTATAAAACAAGGCAACTACTTAGCGTTTTCAAATTAAACACACTAATCACACACATGCAAACCGTGTACAGATAAGGAGGAAGGGATCGATACTGTGTCTGTGTGCGGCGGTGATTATAATGAAGGGGGTAGAGGGTCGAAATTAAGTGGCTCGGTTCATGTGCCCTTCGGTAGACGTTCTAAGTCGATGGTAGTAAAACTGATAACTTCTGTGGCGGGAGTTTTTGTTAGCTGGACTATCGTTCTAGTTGAGATTGATAAAAAAGATCATTTAGTGCCAATCTTTTACCCCTTGGGTGGAAAATGCACTAAACTAAAAAGGCCACTAAGCCCTCTAAACGTCATAATGACGTCATCTTTGTTGCTGATAACGACTAAAATGACGTCATTATGACGTTTAGAGGCTTAAGTTGCCTTTTTAGTTTAGTGAATTTTCCTTCCAAATAGCCCCCATTCGGGGCTATTCTTGAGGTGTCAAAACTACTAAACTAGAGGACTAAAGGCACTAAACTGACAACCTTCAAATCCGGCAGCTCTTGAGCAGTGGCCACAGATTCCATTCTCAAACACACCATTTTAATTAGTTTAGTTAGTATAGTTCGTGTCGCCTCCCGAATCGCAGGCAATTGTCTGTTTATCTGAGGCATTTGACATTTCACACGTACGTACATGAAGTGTCAAATAAAGTTACAGTTTTCCAACAATCTTTTGGCTGACACGTGATGATGAGTGACGTTCACGGGAGGCGCCAGCTCTACGCGACTTAATGCAATGAACCTGGAACCTGGAACCTACCTTACAGACAGTCTAAAAACGTGCATGCAAGTTTTAATAGCCAACCAATCAACCTCCTCGCGTCTACAATAAATAGCGGAACAAAAAAAAAAAGGTTGAAACCAAAACCCTGGCACACTGGAACGAAAAAAAAAAGTTTTCAGAATGATCGACTAATTAGCGTTATTACATACCGTAGCGAGATTCATCTGTCGTAATTAGCCCCATACCCTTCCCGCGCAAAAATAATGACGCGCCCTAAAACACTTTCTACTTTTTTTTTCGGCAATTTTTTAATCCAATTTGTCGAGGATTATGTTTGTAATTATATTTTTCCGATTGCCCCCGGCTGGTGGAAATGTGAACTGATTGCGAAGAAAAAATCAACGCTCTTGATTAGGCTTTTTAGTGTGCATGTGTGAGTTTTGAAGGGGTGTGAGAGGGAGCTGATTTTTTAACGTTTGGTTTTTTTATATGAGATATCTTATATCTTCTTTGGTTATCTATTAACCATAGTTGAGTGTGATGGTTTCCTATAAAAGCTTGACGGGTGATAACAATGTTTGAAGAATGAGCGCTAAGCATTCTGGCTGCTGCAGCCCCCTGGCGGTTTGGAACTGTAAAACATATCTAAGAACCTGCTCTGAATTTATAGCCGTTTAATGCAAAAAAAAAACGCATCGAATTCCATCGATTTCCAGAAAAATGGTGGACATACACAGACAGACAGACAGACACAGACAAATAACCTTTAACCCCAAACGCACATACCCCAACCGCCCGTTCCTTTGGTTGCTGGTAAAAAAGGATTCTAACATATTTGAATTATAATGTAATCTAAATGAAAATGCAAAGAGAAAGCGTGGCCGACCCAGGAAGAGATGGAGTGATGAGTTGGCTCTATGGGATAAAGAGTGGAAGGAGACCGCTCAGGATCGAATGGAGTGGAAGAGGGGGAGAGAGGCCTTTGCCCAGCAGTGGGATATTACAGGCTCATAAAAAAAAATGTAATCTAAAAAAAATTTAATATAGAATCAATAGACATGACATAAAACAATACAAAACCGATTCGCGAAGCTGCCAGCTATCTTTATCAATGCGCACAGACTTTACGCACACATTCGCAAAACGTCGAATGTTTACACAACACCCACACTTCAATACCCTTGCTAGTCTGCGTAGCGCCTAATTGCTTTTGTCATTATTAGTAGCGAATACTTCTTAGCGGGAATATTGTACAATTAGTCGTAATGATGTATAATTAGCGGGCAAGTGTGTAGGTGCCTTTATACTTTGTGTTATAGTGTTGTGTGGTGTCGCAGTTGTTGTTTGTAATTGGTACTTTTTGAGGTTCCTTGCGCAAAGGGTGCCAAACGGGACCCTATTATTAAGCCTCCGCTGTCCGTCTGCGGACTCTATCTCAACAATCGTAATAGTTAGAGAGTTGGTGTTCTTGTAGGGACAAGAAACGTGTTTTATTGTCTTGTAAGTAGGTGCGGCACCCTTCGTGTGATAGTCCGACTCGCTCTTGACCGTTTTTTGAGGCTATTACTATATCGGATAGAATGAGTGGTAATGAACCGTGTGACGTGGAATTGTAGTGTCACGTATAACTGGGCGCGTTATCGTTATGTATAGCTGTAATTCTTGACGTCATCATCGCGATCAAATATACTTATAATATGAATTATTTTGGTGATAAGTACTTATTTTATAATCCACGCGGCACCTTCGCAACAACCGACTATAGTGCAACGTCATCTACATACATACAGGGTGACAATTAATTAGCTAACCATATTTTGGGGTATGATAGTAACCATCATTATGAAGAACTTTCCCCAAGGAAAATGGGGTCGCAAACGAAAATATTTTTGGGTCTCCCATGGTAACTTGAAATCAGCTGATCGGGGCAATGTACTGAGACGAATTTTTTTTTTCGTTTGCGACTATAAGTTTTATGGTGAAAGTTGTTCATAATGATGGGTACTATCATTCCCCAAAATATGGTCAACTAATTAAATGTCACCCTGTATACTCCATTCCATATACCATAAGCAAACATTTGATCTTTTCTTCAACTTTCCAAATAATCATTGCGCTGCGTTATTGTGTAAATGAGTCTTACCTTCCACACTTCTTTAACCGAATTCCATATATGTAATAGGATCGGAAATATTAAGAACAAAAGTTCAATTTTCTTCCAATCAATATCCTATGGATTTGCTCCGTGATCTAGTGGGTTTCACCTTGCTTCTCACGCAGGAGATGCAGGTTCGAATCCCGGTGCTGAGCATGTACCAATGACATTATTAATTTGTCTTAAGTACATTATCGGACACTCCGTGTTTCGGATGGCACGTTAAGCTGTAGGTCCCGGCTACTATCACTACTTCGTTGTATGTAGTAGTCGTAAAAACCCCTCCACCAACCCGCACTGAGCCAGCGTGGTGGAGTATGGCTCAATCTTATTCGGATCCGAGTAAAGGCCTATGCCCCTTGGTGGGAACATTAATGGGCTACATTTACTTTACAATACTACAGCAAAAAATATATAATAAATAAAGACGCATCCTCACCCAAGATCTAGCTAATGCACAGAGTACCCTATTGTTTAATATTATAGTTAAGTCCTGCACCAATAAAAATTGGGATCTTCTATGACTAGACACAAACTCAAGATGCGTCTACACACATCTTCATACAAATATCACCATGCGAATTTAGAGCTATTCTAAACACTCGATAGCCAAAAATGCATAATTTATTCGATATAGCTGACGTGGGCAATGACGACACAAGTGTGCAGCGCTACTGCGATATTCTTGCTGATGACAGAATTATTTAAGACTATTGAATACGGATCATGGTAGTCTTATTTCGTTTACTGAAAAATAGTGCGTTTTCAAGGAATTTTTAGTGATACAGCAATATAGTTGCTCAGATTGACCGGATATTGTGAAAAGTGTCAATTTGACATAAACTAAGTGGATTTTTCTGTTGATTGGAGCTTCAAACACATCTATAAAAGGTAAAAGTAAAGTAAAAGTATTTATTCAAGGAAAAATGGTAAGTACACTTAAAAATGGTGGTTGACTGCTGCCATAACTAGGATAATAATATAACCTGTATTTATGGCTCGCAGGCCCATACCTCGTCCGAGGCGGTTGTGGTAAGATCTATGTTCATTCACAACCCCAAAAAAAATATCTTTACGCCTCTGCACGTGTTGGCGTGTTGTTTTGCCAATAAATCATTCCAACAAATCTTACACACGCAACAACACCGTAGCCGCATCACCCTCACAAAAGTCGACCCCATTATAAGGGTGGGTACACACCCGAACAATGCCCGTCGCGTCGCGTCGCCAGCGACGTCAATTCAGGCGCGCGATAAAATATGCAGCGTCGCGCGAACCGATCATAATCGAGCTGTAATTAGCCGCTAATGCAGACGGCTGGTGTAAGTCGAGGGCCTTGCCTCGTGTTATTGACTCGGTGTGTACGCGGGTTTATGTCGGTAGGCTGGTTAATTAGCGAACTATTGTGTTGTGTGCGAGTATGTGATATTGGAGACTTTATACCCGTGTTTTTTTTTTAAATAAACGGTCAAGTGCGAGTAGGACTCGCGCACCAAGAGTTCCGATGACACTTGTCGATTGTAACCTCGTGACAGGTGTAATTAGTGTAGTTTCTATAAAAAATAATAAAGTATGAAGAACCCTGAAAACGTGGAAACAACTATGCCTCGTCACCCATATGGGAAAATGCGTGACGCTATGTTTTGTTACTTTTATTTTAAATAAGTGTTGATATCAGCAATTAAATATTAGACCTAAGCATATAAATATTTATGTCTATTGAATATAGGCACACATACTTCTGGCCCTAAACTATCGTGCATAATATCATAAACTAAACAGCGATACCTAAAGTCAAGATTAAAGATTCTAGAAAACCTAAGTAGAGCTCGTCTAAGCTGAAATGACGCGCCCCACTCCTTGGTTTTGTATTTACCTACTTGTCATACAAAACCAAGGAGTGGGGCGCGTCATTTCAGCTTAGACGAGCTTTACCTTCTGTTTTCTATCGGCTTTTGGGACATCATTGTAAACACCAGAGGCTGCGTTTTTTTTCGCCAAAATGCGAACCAAGGACTTCGGGACCTTAGTTTGCACTACAAACTTAACCAATCGGCTAAGGCTGGACGTTATAAATCTAGTCACGTGCTTACGCGCATTTTAATAATGCTTATTAACAATTAACAGCAATACACAGAAGTGGGTCAAGACAGCTAACTAGCTCGAGTAAATCAAATGATCGCTGGTCGTTGAGCTGTGGGGTAGGAGGAGTCGTGTCGCTGGAAGAATATAGGTACTTTGACAAGAAATGCTAGACATTAATTGATGGCAACATTTGCAGCTTACTGCTTGTTTTCTTGCGACCGTTTTCAATAACCTATCTATCCGCAAACTGCAGATAGATAGGGTCAAATTTGACATAAGTCCCATAGCGAAATTGTCAGATCTAACTCTAGTAATGTGAAAACCATGGATAGATGGCTTATTCCAAATGGACGGAGACCGGTGACCGCGTGAATTTCCCATACAAACGTAATACAAAAATGATTTGAATTTGAGAAATAGTTTAACGTATTTAGACTTTTAATCGGATTTATACACTGTTTACGCAGGTTCCTGCTCTGTTCCTCTTCAAACAATTTTAAAATAGTTTTAAGTAATTTGAATAAGAACCTTGGTATACGACCAGGAACCTGCGTAAACACTGTATTAATCCGATTAACAGTCTAAATGCTTTGAACTAGTTCTCAAATTCAAATCATTTTTAGGGTTCCGTACCCGAAGGGTGCCAAACGGGACCCTATTACTGAGACTTCGCTGTCTGTCCGTCCGTCCGTCCGTCCGTCCGTCTGTCTGTCACCAGGCTGTATCTCATGAACCGTGGTAGCTAGACAGTTGAAATTTTCACAGATGATGTATTTCTGTTGCCGCTATAACAAAAAATACTAAAAATTAAAAGAAATTTAATATTAAGGGGGGCTCCCATACAACAAACGTGATTTTTTTACTCATTTTTGCTCGATATTGATAATGGTAGCAGGTAGACGCTTAAAATTTTCACAATATATTGAGTATATTATTTACTTAAAAAATAAATAATTAAATTAATATTTAGGGGGGCTCCCATAAAAATAATTTTTTGCGGTTTTTTATAGATAACTGTACGGAACCCTTCGTACGCGAGTCCGACTCGCACTTGGCCGGTTATTGTATTACGTTTGTATGGGAAATTCACGCGGTCACCGGTCTCTTAATGACATATTTGGTTTGTCAATTAAACCACGTAGTGGTGCCCTAATATGTCTCATATGTTGCCATTTATTTTGTCTAGTATTTCTTGCCAAAATATACTTACAAATAAATCATAATTCTTCTTGCTAACCTCTTTTGACGTAATTTTTTTGAAAGTTCTTATTCATAGTTGCACACGAATTATGGACAGAGCACACGAATTAAATAAAAGTAATGTACAAAGCTGAGCTATCTGATAAACACCTTTCTGTTCAACGCTAGTAGAGTCACTTTCTATTCAGGATGGCAAAGGAAAACCTTAATATTGGTTCCGACGAAAATAATGAATCTTCCACTAAAATACCGACTTTTTGAAAAGTCAAGAAGTATTCGGTAGTTAAGTGTTTTTTTTTTCAGATATATATACAGTATTTTAAGTTGGACTTTTTTGTTCGCTCGCAGATACTCACTAGCCTACAGCTGTTTTGTCAATCCTCAGATTCCAACGCTCTACATTTAAAACACGGCTTCTCCTGCGCAACTACTCTTTGTAACTGCCATGATCTCATATTAAGGCCAACATCATCATTACTAACTTATTTTAAAACCATTAATTACGTGGCAGTTGTATCCGCGATTACACGTTTATAGCCTACTTAGCTGTTGCACGCGGTTTTGCTCGCTTCAAAGTCACGTAAGAATAGCCAGTTTATAAAAACTTCCATCTCCAACCCCTCTATAGATTGATGAGTATTATTATTAGATGGGCCATCTTCAAAAAGCATAATTCCTCAGGGGATACTTTCGAAATTCAGAAAAAAATTATGGCATTGAGGAAATCCCCTTTCATCAATCTTGAGAGTTTGAATGTATCATAATGTCTCATGTATCATAATGGTCATGGGGTCAGTTTTCAAGTTAGTTTTCAAGTTTCATGCCACTCTGGCTCCACTTGGTAGTTCGTGGGTTTTCTGTCAATCAGTCAGTGTTAGCGTTTAATAATTAAGTAGATGTAGAGCAATTCATACATAATCATATGAATAATAATAAACGTTTCTTTCTTTCGTTCTCTCTTTTCTTTCTTTCTTTTTTTCTTTCTTTCTTTGAATGTGTTATACGCATGTGTGAGCATGGATGTGGGATAATTATTTTGTGTGTGTGAACATCTCAGTAACTTTGAATTATTAAAAATAAACAGTTTGCCAATTAAATACATAACGCAATGGAAATTGTGTATCAGAGGACTACTGCGTGTTTTATCAGGTTTTATCAGATAAGTTAAATAGTTTAATTAATAAAACACACAGTTGTCTGCAAATGTTGCCAAAATTAACATCAACCCAAAGTATACATATTTTGTGGACACACCAGTCATAGTTTTCATCAAAAATATACCGAAATATTGACTGATTGAACTACTAGACATAAAATAGACTTGCGGATACCAGGCTATTTCCTAATGAACTAATGTAAGGACTTGGTGGCCAGGGGTTTTACCACAACGTCTCATGTCGATTGAGTTTAGAAGGCAACCATTTTTATTCCAGTACTCCATAATGAGCTTTATTTCAACTATACCGAGACACGATGTTTTAATACGGTTATAGTAATTTTTCGGATCAGATTAGGTAGGGTACCTAATGTGAATCGCTGAAAAACCCCCAGAACCAATTTCAAAGCCAATCATTGGGCCGCGTTCACACACACACAAAACTCTCAATAATTGGTGAAATCAACCAAATAGCATGCTAACAATCAATTCCACTAACCATAAAGAGAAAACTTATCGGGCGGACTATAAAATACGATAAAATTACAAAAGAAATCAATAAAAATAATTAAACACTCTAATCGGTACCAATTAGCCGGTGAATTTATGGTCTCGCTTATTAAAGTAAAGTATAATTGAAGGCATACGGGTCCGTTACCAAACCAACTAAAACGTATGTTTATCTATTAACAAGGATTAGCATAGTTATCAATAAATTACCGAAAACACACTTATAAACCTGGGTAATCGAAAAAATATAAGATATTGAACGCCGCTTCCCATACGGGGTGGCAGAGGTAAAATTGTGCCCACTTTGTAGCCAGATATTTCATACACAATTTAGTACTCGTAACAACTAGGTATAATATATACCAAATGTAAAATATCTAATCTCAAAATAAACCTTTTTACTGTTTCACGGCACGCGGGTTTCGTTCACTGCTTCACACACCCCCCAATGCTTACCTATTTACAAGCACCTACGTGGATAAAAACGAGTAAAAAAAACAGCCAGCATTATTAATTACCTAGGTCTTCGAGTGAGTTTGTCAGCACAATTATAATTAACACTGGCTGTAATGCAGCGTGTTATAAAAACTAATTGGAGGCGCTTGTTGGTACCGGTTTAGACGGGGTTTTTCGTTCCATTGATTGGAGCCACTCAAAATCTGCATGAGATTCCTGTGACGTCATGGGGAATAACAGCAACAAGGCGTGTGAAATAAGCCTTTGTTAACTACGCGTTACGTACATATGATGTACAGCTTAGCTTGGCAAAATTCTTAGTGACATATGATGGATTGTATTTTATTTCGAGTATTTTTTGCCAAGCTGTATAAGTTCGTGATAGTTTAGATTTAGAACGTTGAAATCAAAAGACAATATTCAAATAATCTGATTGCTACAGTACCCCACGCCTCATGCCAAGAAGGCGGAGAAAAATATCTTCCCTAATGAAATGAAAAACCTAGAAACAAGTGACGTCAGAAACGATGGCACTTGACCTCTTTGCGGCGGCTAAGTTAGAAAACTCACATTTGTCTTTGTGCTGGTAAATAGCACACATACACAGTCGGCAATTACGACTAATGATAATAGTGTTGTATCAACCTTTATTACTTATATCCATTAGGTTGAGTTGGGGAATTTAGAGCTCAAGTTACGCACGTTACGAACTTACTCACTCATTATTGCGTTTTTATTTTATGTCAGCTAATTCCTAGAACAGTGCCGGCGTTAGACTAGTACTTAATTGAACTTCTTCGGTCGCTCTGGATTCAAAAAACACTCTCCCCTTAAAATAGTTCTTTACTCCCTTGGTAAACAATTTACTATTTGCTCCGAGAGTAGAGTCAGAAAAGACTCATTCCATACAACACGTTTATTAATATATATTTTTTTATTACTGGCTTAATGATTTGAGTAAAGTGACTTACTACTCATTTAGTCAATGGTTAGGTTTTTAATTAAAAAAGTGCATTTCACAAAGAACGCTGCTGTTAAACAATTAATGCAGGAGTAACCTGATTTATATAAGAAAATCATAATAAATAACATTCTTGGAGGCAGTTTTCAATGAAGTTTATAAATATGGAGGATATTAGTGGGGACAGGTCACGTGAGGGCTACAGTTATAATAAGGGCAGCTTAGTAAAGGTTGCATATATTATCCCATCACTTACCCCACAACTACTGATATCAGGCAACAGATGCCTAGGTTTATTTGTATCTGTAGTAGCATTGATGAACAATTACTTTAACGCACAGTATTTCAAAAATGGTCTTGAGAGACGGACGGATGGACAGACAGACGGACAACGAAGTGATCCTACTAAGGATTCCGTTTTTCCTTCGAGGTCTTGTTGGTTCGTTTTCGTGTCTATAGACGACATTTGCATCCCGAGCGGTGGAAAATGAAAGAGGCTTGAAGTCGCTAATTTTAACGTGGTGAATTATAATATAAGTTACGTTTTCTTTTCTTTACTTTCTTATTTTTTCAACTGAGCATTCATAAACCTTTCCTATTTAGATTCCGGTCCGAATTCTCGATATCACCCGATGAGAAATGAAACCACTCATTACACAAATGTGGCACGTCGTTACGTGCTACGAGTCAATTTTTTAATAAATTAAAAAGCCTATTTGCTACCGTTCGTATCCTGCTATGAAGTTCTAATGGCGAAATAATTGGCCTTACCGCCTTATGCTTATTTTAGGTAAGTGTTTACACTGGGGTCAAGCAAATATGACTGTTACCGGTACTTCTTACTTATTAAAGAGCTATTATACAACCAATATAGTTATTTATTGCAATATAAGTAATATTACTTGTATTGATCGTAGATTAAAACTCAAATTCTTTGTCCCTTAATAATATCTAATCTCTGAGCTTTGTTTTGTGTACCAACTTTAAAATCGAACTCCATCTTATTATTCTGTGCTCCATTTAACAATTTTAAAATCATTAAGACTCACTTTCTATCATACCGCGAGGATATTTTACGGCACGCTTGAAACGCTACGGTATAGCCACAGGCCTTGTAATAGATAACAATTCAAAATGCCAAATTGCTGATTAGCGCCATAAATGTCTATAATAATTTATTTTGGAAGGTAAAGACATCTGACATAAAACGTAGCAGGTCAGTTATTTAAAACGAAAACTGCAACAACAATCCGTTTTCAAAGGAAACCTAATTACCCAGGCAATCAAAGTGACATCCTGTCCTTCCTCCTTGCTGAAAACTGTCATTCAGTGCTCACCTACGGCCCCACTACGGTCCCATATTAACCAGCTTATAGTGCACTAATAGTGTCGGAACCGTGCGCCCGTCAACGCCATTAGGAATAGGAAATTAGTGCATTATTGACTGATTTCCTTCGCTACTGGTTGATAGGGCACGTTAGAGTCGGGCTCGATTAAAAACACTGGCAGCCATTTTTGTTGCGATTACGCGGTCGATTTTGTTTTTTTTTCGTTGAAGTAATTTGGTGTGTTGATGCAGGAGCTGGGGGTTTGTGTCAGTTTTTTTTACGTACCTATAGAAAGATATAAGATATTTAGAGGCTGTTATGTGATTATTGAAAGTTTAATAAGGGCGTTTATTAATTATGTTAGGCGTTAACGATTTTCTGTAACTTTTGTTCATAAGTAAGATCCCCGCATAAAAAATGCATCTTAATAAATCGATCGGATATTTTCATATCAACGCTGGTAAGGCGAAGTTATATACATTTATAGGTACCTAACCAAAGAGTGATTATAAATATATATGTAAGTATGTTTAAAAACATTTGTTACTGATTTGTAAATAAATCGACCGTACAAACATCCCCACTCATTTAAGGTGTTTCAAAAAAATCCCGAAATTACGAAAAAATAATATGAAATTACCTGTGATTATCACCGTATCGGGACACAGTGTAAAAACTACACCTATTATGCGCCATTACTTAGAATATACAACCGACATAGTTATTCCTGCTTTAGGTTGTGGCGCCACCGTCATCCTTTCAAAACTAAAAATAAAGTAAAAAAAACTCCAATAAAGCGAATTTGTCTGAATCTTGTACATAGATTCATAGATGCTAAATCGCAACAGTTTCTTTCATTTTGGTGTTTTATTTCGGTTTTAGGATTTAGCGTACAGCCGTTGAAAATTAATTTTATTTATTTATTTTTATTTACTTACTCGAAAATACAATAATACAAACATACATACACCCATGACCATGTTACTTGTTTGGAAGCCCTAAAATAATAACATGTGTGAATATTACATACACTTTGGCAAGAAATGTTAGACATTAATTAATTACAACATAATATGTGACTTATTAATTAGGTAGGGCACCACTGCGTATTTTGATTGACAAGCCAAATAACGTCGTAGTCTGCAAAATGTTGCCATTATTTTAATGTCTAGCATTTCTCGCCAACGTATCCACACGTATACAGGATGTAACAAAAAGGGATGTACAAGCCGAAAGAGGTTTATGAAGGAAATCATTCTGAACAACTTTCACTATGGGAAATGTACTGAGTTAATAAAAATAAAGTTTCTCTTATCAAGTCGGTCCCATAGTGAAAGTTGTTCAGAATTATGTCCCTTACAACCCTCTTCCGGCTTGTACACCCCTTTCTGTTACAGCCTATAGAATTGAGAGCTTCTCCTTTCTTGAAGTCGGTCAAAAATGTTTCCAACTTCCACCGTCAGCACCAACATTGTAATACCACAATTTTTATTATGCCTATTAACTCGCAATACCATAGAGCTATCAAAACATAGAATTTATTCTTTCTCCTAATTGTCTCATAGGTGTGACGGTAATTATTTTAATTGTGGATGTGGATTCCATTTTCCTTTCCACTTTTTAATGTCGTTATGTGCCCTGTTCTGTGTGTAATTGTAATATAAGTAAATGCATGTTGCTTTCTCAATAAGCAGTCTTGCGGTGTACAACTAGTTATTAGTAACAGATAGTACTTTAATATTAATTTGCATTGAGAGTCCTATAGTTACAAGTTTTGTGTAATAAGGTGAGTCGCGATATGCCTATTGCTATATGAGGTAGTAGACAGATTTCATGTATACGAATTTTTATATCAGTAGTAGTGTAGACGATCTTTGCTAAAACTGTTTGTCTTCTACAAAGCATTATACTGATATCCCAAAGTGTAAATATAACTCTATAGGCTGACATAATATCTACAATAACGCTTAATTGGACTTTTTTTAAGCTAATAAAAATTAATTTAATTATGAGAGGAGGCATAAACGGGGGGAAACCATTGGAGGCTATTTACCATACGTGGGGTCTACTATTTTTTCAGTTGCAGTGCGACCTTCTTTTTGTGCGTTTTTGCAGGGCCGAGTGGGAGGCGCGTCCCACCGTTCGAATCTTCCTCTTTTTTCTTTTTTTTTAAATCAGTAAATTGCATATTTGAAAAACTACTGGCGGCCAGGACGTCGGTACTGCGTCAGCGATTCGAATATTGAATATTTACGCGTGAAAATGTTTTTGTAAGGATTGCGGAGGGATGGGAACTGTTTTCTAAAACAAAACATTAAACCCGGCTTGTAAGACTTAACTTTTTGCTAAGTTTCTGACAATATGTCAAAAATTTATGATAGACTCGCCGACAGAGCTACCAAGTTATCTGTAAAATGGAGTGAGGCGCCACCATGTACTCCAACTGACAGCGAACTGACGTTTTCAAAGTGGCGTCAGTTGTTTCCGCTTTAGATTGATTGGACCTTGGACAAGATGGTGACTCTGTATGGAAAATTAAAGAAGCAACTGTCAAGCATTTGTTTTTTTGACTAAACAGGACACCCTGTATCCTAAAATTATACGTAAACTCAAGTTTCACTTCACAAATGAATTGGCACGGGTCAAACTCACACCAAAATCGATCTAAAAATGAGTGGAACAATTGAATTTCTAAAATTCAAATTGGGAACTTGAACGATTGTAATCGAACAATCGAGTGAATGCGTTCGATTCGAGTGCCCACGCGCTGCTGGCAGGGGATCGTTTCTCTTCATCCCTTTTAAAAATTACGCAATACTTAACACCCCTTTAGAAGGTGCAAATATGAAATCTAATTACGATGTTTTGCTGTTGTATGTATTTTGAAACTAAAAATACCAAAAAATTGTCTCTAGTATAGTTTTTCCAGCAAACCAGATAACAGGATGAGGATAGATTTCTGACTAGGGAGGGGTAGACCTTATGTCTACAACAACATCAACCTAATCAAATATCAATCAACTAGATAAACCATAGTGCCAAAATATGACCCTATAATAAATAATAATCATAGTTATATGTGAGTATTGTACAGAAGAAAATCGCCGTTTTGACCCGTTGTTAGCGCGTTACTCGCCATTTATCTTATCTTCTTTTCAGCTAATTCTTAGTTTTTATTCATATTACAGCATTAGGGAACACAGATTGGTTCACGAGTGATTACATCCGAAATACACGCGTTCACACAAACTCGTACTAAGCCGGAATCGAATAGAAAATGTTCATCACACTCATAATCCACTTATAGGGCGATAAATGAAAAGTAATTGGAAGGAAATTACGCAATAAATGGGAGGTTATTATTGAATTTAATGTTAAATTAACCGTAAAGAACCCTCCTAACATCTGTCGTGTGTACATCAGACCCCCTTCTGGCAGCCATTTTAAATTCGAGATGTGCTCTTAAAGGAAACAATGAATTTCGTTATTATGTTCATTGTAACAGGAATGTAAAACAATTGGGTTTGTCTACATTAACATTTGGTTGGCATGTCGCCGAATATTACGTTATAATTTATTATCTTCTTAGCTATACAATCCCGCTTTTGTAAAAAAAAGTTTTGAAAATCTCTAGAAGTAGGGAAATTTGGAAAGTTTGGGGTTAACCCCAGTCGACAGAGACTTTTACCTGGAGAAAATTCCGAATTCAACGAAACGTATGTTGCTTGTGGCAGGTATGCAGATGTGGCTTGCTATATACTCGTACAAGAAATGAAACACAAACTGATTCTACTGATTTATTGACTTGAGAGTATTTTGGACCCCAATAAAAGTCAAATTACTGGACCAATTCTTTTTGTTATCGACTCGAAATTTTGTTATCTTTGATTCACTTATACACTATTTCTTACAATTATTTACTTTTTTAAATTAAACGTGAAAAACTGGAAGAAGTCCAAAAAAAAACGGTTTTTCGCCCCTCCTCAAGTACAAGCTTTATTTGTTCGGAAAACTGGGTGCAGCACTACTGAATAGCCACAAACAACATACCTAAGTTTCGTTGAATTCGGAATTTACCCGAATTTTGTATGGACTGAAATCTGCCGACTGGGGTCGTTGTGTCGAGCTAAAAAAAGAAAAGAAAAGATAATCAATAAATACAAATGTAAATCGGAGAGATATGTTGTCAAACATTTAAGTCAAGGACTAAGCATAGTTTCAATGTGATTTCGGGGTGAAAAACAGCGACGGAAAGACTCTGAGTCTCCGTCAAATTTTGAGTTGTGCATCACGATGCATGCCCCAGATGAGTTACCTCGCGAAACTTCTCAAGCGTACTTCAACGCCCGCTTCAACCACTCCCGATCGCCAACCGGGTACTAACTTCCCGAATGATTTATCATCCTTTTACACACAAACAGTGTGTATCTGTTCAATTAATACTTCTCATCCGCGCTGCCGGCCGATGTCCGGAGTTGGCCGCGACACCGCGAGCCATGCATAATATAAACCCCGCCGCAGTGTACGGACTTTAATTATATATCTGCTACAATTTCGCCTTTTTTCGAGTATTTTTCACATTTTGTCCACCCACTCCACTCACCCTCCGCGCCGCCGCGAAAAAAGGAAAAAAACAAATGGTCCCGTGTGTGTGTGTATCGACACGGGATCGCGGGTGGGCATGTGTGTGTGCGTAAGTTTATTGTTCGAGTGTCACCGCTTATCTCTGTATGTTGACGATGCTGCTGTCTTTGAGCTGAAAGCTTTGTTGTGGGTTCAGCTCAGGTATCGCTGCTGCAGTTGTTATTGACTCTTCTTGAAGGCGAAAAGTCGGTGCAGCAAAAACTAGGTAGGTTATCGCCTGGGCTTGACATCGAGCAAAAAGTCAACCGTCGAAGCGGATCAAACAGAACGCAAACTCCCGCAGCCGGGTGGGTATCGCTCAACTTTCCTGTAACAGGCTATTATTTCCCGATTTTAAATCGCTTCTCAACCCGTTAATGACGCGAGTACAAGTGCGGATCGGCTGCTCCGTTCGGCCGCGGACCAATCTATTTAATAACCCCCGCCTGTGACACCCCGCCCGGCGGCCATCGCCAATTCTCGCCCCCCCACCCGCAGACACCCCTGGCACCCGCCCTGAAAAAAATCCGAAGCGTTTTAAAATTAATGAGTAAAAATCCACACACACATCCGCAGCGGCGCGCGTGGACAATGCCGCGGCTGTGTGCGGTGGCGGGCGACCGTCCGATAATGAGCATACTTTTCCGGCCACGGGAACCGAGTACCCGACTACCCGACTACCCGAGTACCCGGAGCCGCAGTACACGCATCACTAAGGTTCAGCGACGAATCGTTCTCACGCCGGTATTAAACAGAATACGTGATCGCTTCGCCTTTTCCATTAGGACCAACTCTATCCGTGGAAAAAACTGGGAGTCCAAATTGAAAAATTCGTGGATCTGCTCTCCGCGCTAATTCTGAACGGAGCGCGCCGAACGCAGTTAGATAACATTTGTACGAGCGTGGTTCGAGCGGGGGGAGGTGGGGCACCCCTACGCAACACCATTTTTATTTTGGCTGGACCCCTTACCCCCTTAGCTCGTCCAACTTCATCTGAATAATTAGTGTTTTTTTCGTGTACCGCTGATTATTCCGAATGTTACGTGTTGGTGATAATTTTTTGACTTTTGTTCATCGTCTGCATTTTTCCACTGGTCTGCAAAGCTGCGGAGGGCTCGGTATCATCGTCTACTGATCTACTGTATAGTATAGTAACCCTACATTGTACATGCACATTTCTTGGTGGAATATTGTTTATGGTTGGCCAACATATGTATTGAAATACAATTCAAGGAATATAATGTATGGGTGTTAAAAATTATTAAATATTCCCATGAATCTGCAATACTATCTTACTACTACTGTCAACTTCCACTCAGAATTTCTTCCTCCTCCCTGGCACCTATATTATACCCCAGTCGGCAGAGTTTTCAGTCCATACAAAAAAAAACGAATTCAACGAAACTAAAGCATGTTGTTTGCAGGCTATTTAGTAGTGCTACACCCAATTTCCCGAACAAATAAAGCTTGTGCTAACTTGAGGAGGAGCGAAAACCCGAATTTTTTAGGACTTCTTTCAGTTTTTCACGTTTAAATAAAAATAAAAAAAAATTTAATCAATCAATATTTTCAAATTAAACGTGTAAAACTGGAAAAAGTTCGAAGAAATCGGTTTTTTGCCCCTCCTCAAGTTAGCACAAGCTTTATTTGTCCGGAAAATTGGGTGTAGCACTACTGAATTGTCACAAACAACATACTTAAGTTTCGATGAATTCGGAATATTTTCGAGGTAAAATTCTCTGCCGACTGGGGTATTAGTTAAATGACAACTTTTTCATTATAAGTAGTTTCGCGCAGCTCAGGGTTGATAATCTTTACATTTCTTGGCTCTACACTCCACTCCACATTATTCCCAAATTCCAAATCTTACCAAATTGGTTTCCCGAAGTCCGATGCTCCATAGATTAGGTTAATTAAACCGATGTTTTAACAGATAAAACAAATGTAGCATTTTCATACGATTGTCCGCGGCCTAACAAGTCTCCCGGATGGCGATCGCTTGGCAAGGATTTCGGCCCACCCCCAAGCGAATGGGGGCCGCATTTTTTCCACACCACCACGAAGGGGTTGATTTTTTAAACTGATGACGCGCTTTCATTCCACGGCGCGCAACTTGCCCGCGCGGCTGTGTGTAACGCCGGCAGATAAATAAAAAAAAGACGAAAATAATACCGCTTTTGTCGATAGTGCTGCCTCCTTTTTCGCGGCCGTATCTCACCGGTTCCGTTCTAAAACTACGGATAGGAAATAAATAAAACTTTTGACGCGCGAAGTTCAGGGAAGTGAATAGAACGGACGGTTTCTGTAAACGTACACTTTGTGGGTGTTTTATCGTCGCTCTAACTTCTCGGCTACTTTCTGAAAAGTTGCGAAGTTCGCGTTGAGGCGTCGCGCATTTCGGAATGTGCTGAACTTCTCCCGCGATTTCGGGAATTCAGCGCCAAAATTGCGCGCGGGATTCGCCGTGATTTGATGTGTGCACAATTAAAGGTGTGGATATAATGACATTGTCTTTCGTGAGTATTTTGTATTATTCTCTGAACTTTTTTTTGTGATTGGTTGTTTTTTTTTGGTTGAGTAATCTTGACCTGTTAATTATTTTAAATCACCTAATTTTAATAATAATAATTAAAATTAATCAAATCAATGTTAAACAACTCAAACGGCGGCGGTGGATGCGGCAACGATGACGTTACGAAGATTTTTTGTAAGTTGCTACGCGAGTTGCTACGCAGCTACGATGTTGGTTTTTGGAGACAATAAAATAATTATTACCCGCCAGGGTGTCTTATCATTAGACATCTCTCTCTCTCTCTCTCTCTCTCTCTCTCTCTCTCTCTCTCTCTCTCTCTCTCTCTCTCTCTCTCTCTCTCTCTCTCTCTCTCTCTCTGTCTGTCTCTCTTTCTCATTCTCTCCGTTATATGTCAAGTGAGGTAGCGCGATAATAAAGCAATTTATTTACTTTTTATCCAACACTGAGTTAACATTTTTGTAACATGTCTTTTTGACTTTATCCTTTGTCAAAATACTTAGATGAATTAAAAATAAAATTAAATATGTAGTTTGTAATGTTGCCGCATCTGCATAGAAAGCCTCTCCTTCGACGTGTGTTCATAACCAATCAATAATTCAAAAACTAGAAATATCAAAAACTGCGTAGGTATTATTAGATTCACGAATATTGTTTTTTCTTTATCGAATTAACTGGTCCGCCGACACATTTTATGAAAAATAGCTCGCCATTGTTCGGTCATTCGAGCGGTGTGCTTTTGAGAGAGAAGGGGTTAACACCTTCACTCTCAGAAGCATGACATAAATTAATATTTTAATAATAATAATCAACAAAAACTTTTATCGTTTATACGTAGTTTGAAACGGCCCACTCTCTAAACATACTTATATCTTTTTGATGCACTATTAAGTCCTTTAATATGACACTCACACGGCCCTGTTTTAAAAAAATAGAACCGATTAGAACGATGGCATTTTTCCTTTTGCTATAGCTGGGGGACACAAACATCCAAGACCTGGGGTTTTTTTTGTCCCCAGCCGGGATTCGAACCCGGGACCTCCCGCAAAGTAGGCAGATGCAACCGCTGCGCCACAGAGGTCGTCACGATAAATAACATACCGATCAAAATAATAACCCTTTATTGCTTTGCCCCTGATCAGATGTAAAAAAAATCATATTACGCACACAGCCTCCGCAATAATGATAATGAAATTAAATAACGAAATGATTATGTGGAATTCATATGGTGGTCCGTCCGTATGTCTAGACTTTTTTCAATCAAAACCTATGAGTACTTTCCGTTGACCTAGAATTAATGCCCTTCATCAATGTCTGTCTACAAGTAAAGAAAATATTCCAAAAATCTTAAGTTCCTTCACAAAAAAAATGCGACATATGCGGAACCCTCGGTGTGCGAGTCGACTCTCGCACTTAGCCGCTATTTTAATGCTTCCATTTTC
>OY735266.1:10217430-10344576 GCA_963457715.1 Argyresthia albistria | reverse complement strand
CGCGTGTAGCACCGTACACGTGTTAGAAGTAAAACTTCTGTAGCTAGATCATTAAGTGGTACCTATACTATACACCTATACCTACCTATACTAAAAGAGATTTAAATTTCCAATTTTGAGATCCAATCTCTGCTTCAAGTTACTTTTAAGTTTCAGACGTCCGATTATTTGAAATTATTTTATACTTGTACTTACTTTTAATACGTCATGTCATTTATTTCCCACCATTCCTTATCTACAATTTGTCGCGCTCGTGGTGATATACTTAACTCATTCAATAGTGTCACTACTATTTGCATCTCGCTCAGATTATATACCATCTGACGTCACGTCTTTAAGCCGTCTCGCTCAAATGTATGCATTGCTTTGCTTGTTTTAGAAATCCATATCGACCCGTGTGACATTGATGAAACTCTTTTCTTACAAACTGTATGGATCGCATCGCACAGCTGTCAAACATAAGTTCCGGTTCCAACAAAGAGGTTTTTTGTTTGTCCCAGCCAGCGGCGGCGGCGGCGGCGGCGGCGCCATCTTGGCCATACCGGAAATCAAGAACTCGTGGAAGAATGCTTAAAATAATTTTTATTTGTTAACGTTTCATCAGGTTTTTCTCTCACTAATTAACATTCTTTATTGTACGAATGTATTATTATCTTATCTGATTAGTTAAAAACCGTATTGAAAATAGTTGCGGTTTTAAAAGTCTTCAGCCGACCCTGACGTCACCGATTCCAATTTCCGTTACATTTCTTAGCCACTCGTGATAGCACCCGGCTAGTAACAATTGAAAAGCAAATATATGAATAACCCACAGTTGAGAGGTTAAATAAATTTTACCCCCGTGCCCCAAGAAGTTTTACTTCAAAAATAATTGTAAAACATGTCGAAATTATACCAAATATTCACCTGCAGAGTAGTATGCCTTATCTTATCAGCTAAATAATCATTTAACTTAAGCTTGAACCTTGCTTGAACATATGGATGCTAATAGCTAATCAAGCGACGGTGGAACTTTATTATATATTTTCGACGCCATACCGAATACACTATTGCTGAACAGAGCAGTTTGGTGTGTAGGAGCCATAGTAGCACGTATTTTTTTTGTTGTTCTGTCGACTGATCAAGTTCTCGAATAGGTTTGGGTTTGTTTTTTTAGGGCATTGTTAATAATTATCGGAACACGAAGTTATTCAAAGCTAGCATACAATATCATAATTCATCATTTCTTTATTGCACACAAACAGGACAATAAAAACATAGAAAACGTGTACAAAGGCGAGCTTATCTCTAATAAGATATCTCTTCCAGCTTACCAAACCAGTTGTTATGGTACATTAGGTTTTCATTACACACTGCTGGTATCTTATCGCTATCTTTCGCTTGTACAAAGCGATCGAGTGTGTACTTATTTTTCGATGAATTGTAAGCAAATAGATATCTGATTCACACTAACTCTACGTATCACAATAAGTAGCTACTATAATGTTATTGTGCAGCGTTAAGTGTAGTTAGACGAAATATTCTATTTGCGAGCGTATTTTGTGTGTGCCATGTAAATATACTTTGTGTCAGTCAAGCAAGATCCATGGAATAAAATGTAAATCCTCTTGAAGCTTGACGAATGATGTTTCGTGTTATCTTTGGTTATACACACAAATAGTTACTGGTATTCCTAGAAAAATCAATGCTGTCTAATATCCACCAATGATAGTGCTAAGTGAGGCGAGTGATTGATAGTGTTTGAAAGGGAAAAATGTAGTGAAAATGAGTGTGCTGTTGGTTTTGTTACTGAGTTTTCGCTGTCTAGCGGTGCAGATAGGAAGCCATGCAAACGGAGTTCCTAAGATCCAACACGAGGTTTCGGGAATTCCGGACGGTTTTCCCGCAAGCGAAGCAGAACTTCAGGAACCTTGGGAGAATTTTCCACATAACCTTTCTACCGAGCGTAAATCTGGGAGAAAGCATTACAATAGGCCGCCGCCGCCACCGCCGCCACCGCCGCCAAGACCTCATTATGTGAGTGTGTACCGTCAGCATTCGATATATCTGAGCACGCAAGGTACACAAATAAGTAGATCAAGACACCAATAAACAAACAGAAATATCTAGATAACGATAGTGTCAAACCAAATGATGTCAACATCGATGACAATAAGACAAAGGATATTTATGTTAACGCCATCTTTTAAGATGCTCCTAAACGGGCCATATTTTCACTGCAATATGTGGCTGGCAACTATTGTTGTCTTTTTCTAACATGTGAGTAAGAGAGGGACACCAAAGTTGCCGGCTACATATTGCAGCAAAACCTGCCCCCCTAGACAAGATGCAAAACTCTATTATCGTTCGCACGAAACGCTTAGAATATGTATGCGATTTGACAGTTCGTTACGCTACGCTAGCATGACCGAATGTCAAATCGCATATATTTTAAGATTTTGTTTCTAATTTGTTTTCGTAGCGTTATTAATTTTGTCTAGGCGTGCTGGCCCGTTTAGGAGCACCATTAAAAAAATAACAGTGCAGATATTTTCCCGTTCAGGACTAGGTTCCTATATAATTGAAACAAAAAGTAAACTTTAGAAAAAACCGACTTCCACAAACCCTATTTGATTAGATTGAGTTTAATACAAACTGTAACCCCTTATCCCCCCCCCCCCCCCTTGGGGAATTAATTTTGTCAAATCCCATATCAGTGCTACCCCACGCTACTAAGGAACCCCTGTACAAAGTTTCATGGCTCTAGGTCCACCGGTTTAGGCTATGCGTTGCCCGTCAGCCACGCATTGTATTTGTACCTAGTATTGAGCAGATCTGGTGGCCATATGTGGTCTTCATCAGCAGTTCCGCATCACAATATTATGCTTACCATGTGCATTTGCACGAGTTATTATGAAAAACACAAAAATCACTATAGGTCTGCCTATAATATTTGAAGAGTTCCCTCGATTTCTCCAGGATCCCATCATCAGATCCTGACCTGGTGTCAATGGGACCAATGGGAAGGTAAACCCTTTTATACAAAAAAATATTTTTCCAAATCGGTCCATCCGTTTAGGCACTATCGGGGCACATACATAAAAAAAATTATATCCGGACGAATTGTAAACCTCCTCCTTTGGGAAGTCGGTTAAAAAGGACGCCACTGCGACACCCCATACTAGTTGCATTTAAGTTGCACGCAATTTTTTGACACCTGGGCCGTGTGTAATAAAGAAATTATGAATTATGTTTGGATGGCCTCACAGGAACCTCATTCTGAGTTTGTATGGCCATAGGAATCTGTACAGTGTTATTTGGTCTCCCAGGATGGACACTCGGTAGTGCACGCTGGGGTGCCCCGCTCACTGGGCGTGGTCCCAATAGCGCTGGAGGGTTCGGACCACGAACTCAAGTTCAATGTATCCTGGATGCGGTCCTTGGGTAAGTTGATGACAGCCATTTGGTCACTTAGCCCTAAAAGTTTTATTTTTCTAGCCATTAAGATGTACCACTGCTGGGCAAAGGCCTCCCCCTCTTTCGTCCACACTTCCCTGGACTATGCCAGCTCCGGCCACCCCGGCAGTAACTTATCGAGGTCGTCTCGCCATCTCCGTTTAGGCCTGCCTCTACGCCCCGGTAGCCCCAGTCAGTGGCGATTTTCGCCCATCTGTCTGGGTCAGTGATAGGAATAGGTAGGGCTTATTAACCTAAACTTCGAGAGATATAGAGAAGGTACAGACACTTCCTTACCGTTTAATCCCAGTAGTCCCAACCCCGCCGTCCCCAGTGGGGACGTATGGAAAATAATATCCCATACGTCCTCAGTGGTGATAATCGAAACTTTTTATTTCCCAGTAGTTCCGTTGGATGCATGCAGTTCATTGCGTGCTGTCGTATTCAGTGTTAAAACTGCCATAATATCTCGGAAACTACTCATCTTAGACCACTGGTTTGTATGGAGATGTGACAGCTCTTGATGAGATCTTCATTTCCCGAGATATTATGGCAGTTTTAACACTGAATACGACAACACGCAATGAACTGCATCCAACGGAACTACTAAATTGCTTGTTGTTTATTGTTTTCAGTGATCTGTTGAGCTGATGTCTATTTTTCTTGTAAACAGGACCACCAGCAAAAGACTACTCTATAGAGGTGACGAGTGAAACTCACACGACAGACTGTGCTATGCCTCTATGCTATGACTACAACATTCCTGGGGTAAGTATTATACGCTATTTGCCCAAAATCTATGTATTGGCCTTTTGCGTATTTAGGCGTCGAACTCTCCCAGTCAAGTTGTAACGGCACCTAGCTGTTAACGCCGGTAACAAATCGCATTTAGCCCTGAGCGTTGTCTTAGCTAAATTCTAAACCTAACCTGTCATTTTTACGCGCGTGAAATAACTGTCAAAATTGAAAGCAGTCTATTAATAAGGGTCTTATCTTAGCCGATGACGATAGTTATCATAATCAAAGATGACGTATAGCGAGAACGCGCAAATTAACCTGAAACATCAACCAACACAGCGAAAGTGTCAAAAGGATGTCAACACCCATGACACACAAGCCAAAGTGTCAAATTTTTATGTCATTTTGATTTCTGGGGCCTAATGCTGCTCTGAGAATTTCACTTATATTTCATTACTATTCCATTGCAAAAACCCAAAATGGCGTCATTTGGTATTCTCCTAAATTATTATCCTCCTTATCCTCCTTGATTGGGTGTTTGCAATGGAATAGTAATGAAATAGTAATGAAATATAAGTGAAATTCTCAGAGCAGCATTAGGGTCCTGGTTGTTTACGACGTAGATTTATTTCATATGCATGGTCTTCTATCAAGTCGGTCGCTTCTCACACAGTAGATAATGTTCGAATCCCGGTGCTGACCATGTACCAATGAGACAAGTAATTTATCTGAAGTACACTATGCGGTCGTCCTCTCGTACATGCTATAATTATGTTTTCACACACTTACGGATGATATTTCAATCCCAAAATAAGTCAGAGCCAGTGATAAATATTATTGTAAACCCTGTCAACTTAAAATAAATGTATCACTGGTCTCGTATATGCTATAATTATGTTTTCAACACTTTTAAATCATTATTTTTTAATTGTTTAACTTAACTAAAAGACTTGAAACGAGGGAGCGAAGTCTTCTAATACAGGTATTTTATACTTAAAAGAAGGCTTCAGCCTACACTATGTAAATGTCTCTGTTAAACAATAAACATTTTTGTTTTTTTTTTTGTTTTTTTTTTTGTCCTAACGGTGATGGAAAACATCTTAAGGAAACCTTCATTACTCCGGCCTTCGTGTGCGAGTCCGACCCGGACTTAACCAATATTTTTTACCCAGCCGGGATTCAATCCCGGGTACCTCTCGCTTGGGAAGTAAAGCGGCGACCGCAACGCCACAGAGGTCGTCAGTGACAGTGGGCTCCCTGACGGGCTGATGATGTTGATGATTGTTCCAGGAGTCACTCTGGTGGGTGATCCCGGCGCAGGCGAGTCCGGTCGCGGAGTCGTGCGCGCTGCGGCCCGGCTGTGCGTACGGTGTGCGCCTGACCGCGCATCCGTGGGACGGACACACGTCCGCCAACCTGCTCGCTCAGTTAGACGGTATGCCTCTGTCACCCCTTCTGGGAAAGGCCTTTTAGCCATGTCTGATAGCCGATTCACCATTAATAAGAAGAAGTAAGAAGATTGAAGAGTCGAACCACCAGGAACCTGAAAGGTAAGTAGCTTGATGAGTCGAACCATCAGGGACCTGAAACGTAAGTAGCTTAATGAGTCGAACCACCAGGAATCTGAAAAATAATAATCTTGAGGAGTCGAACCACCAGGAATCTGAAAAGTAAGAATCTTAAGGAGTCGAACCACCAGGAACCTGAAAGGTAAGTAGCTTGAGGAGTCGATCCACAAGGAACGTGAAGGGGAAGTAGCTTGAGGAGTCGAACCACCTGGAATCTGAAAAGTAAGAAGCGGAATCTAATAGGTATACATAGTATATAACAAAGTCGCTTCCCGCTGTCTGTCGCTATGTATGCTTAGATCTTTGAAACTACGCAACGGATTTTGATGCGGTTTTTTTTTAAATAGAAAGCTGCCCGTTTCGCGACTTCGCAGCGCGTTTTCGGTATTCTCATAGTTCCCGGCCATAAAACGATTCGTTCATTATTTTGAAAATCCATATCGACCCGTGTTGGCTCAGACTAATAAGTGTTGGGCATACTGGCATAAAGCATAACGCTCAGATTTACGAAACTCTTTGCTTACAAAGTGTATGGATGGGTCGCAAGTCGCCTCAGAACAATCAAGTCGCAACACTCACAACGCACAGCTGTCAAACATAAGTTCCGGTTCCGCGAGTTTCGCTTCCAACAAATAGGTCATTAACATTCTTAACATCAAAATGACATTACGTTGTGTAGGTGTAGATGATTCTGATTTGAGGATAAATTCGGTATTATACATACACAAGGTAGTCAAAAAATGCCTGTTTGCTTCTCGTTTGCAGCTGTTTAAAAACAGAGCAGCATATGCATGCAATGCATTCTGATGAAAATGAAATATAATATTTTGTAGTGTTTGTACCACCAACCACATTACACATTGATTCCGCCCAAATGTGTTTGTCATTACTCAAATCAAAGCAACCAAAGATTCGCAAACTTTGCTAAGTTGAGTTGTTTACTTAATCAATCTTCACGCTCGTGTAGTTCTATTCAGCTTGTTTACAACTCATATACAATACGAGCCTCGGCACACTACCGGCTTGTTGGGAGTGGGGTGAAGGCGGGGTGGTTGTCAATGTTAAACCACAGATACTATATACCATGTAAAACACAACAATTAAACATTTACATACAGGCACATACCTTCCTTCTGGCCGCACACTAGGATACCCTGTGTCGTGGCAACCACCAGAAACAGCGACATATCAAACATGTAGACATTCAAAACCTCGTGTTTATTTTTTGAAGTAAAACTTCTTGGGGCACGGGGGTAAAATTTATTTAACCTCTCAACTGTGGGTTATTCATATATTTGCTTTTCAATTGCTACTAGCCGGGTGCTATCACGAGTGGCTAAGAAATGTAACGGAAATTGGAATCGGTGACGTCAGGGTCGGCTGAAGACTTTTAAAACCGCAACTATTTTCAATACGGTTTTTAACTAATCAGATAAGATAATAATACATTCGTACAATAAAGAATGTTAATTAGTGAGAGAAAAACCTGATGAAACGTTAACAAATAAAAATTATTTTAAGCATTCTTCCACGAGTTCTTGATTTCCGGTATGGCCAAGATGGCGCCGCCGCCGCCGCCGCCGCTGGCTGGGATAAACAAAACCAGTGACGTGACCAAAAACTACTTCGTTCAACCTCTTTGTTGGAACCGGAACTTATGTTTGACAGCTGTGCGATGCGATCCATACAGTTTGTAAGAAAAGAGTTTCATCAATGTCACACGGGTCGATATGGATTTCTAAAACAAGCAAAGCAATGCATACATTTGAGCGAGACGGCTTAAAGACGTGACGTCAGATGGTATATAATCTGAGCGAGATGCAAATAGTAGTGACACTATTGAATGAGTTAAGTATATCACCACGAGCGCGACAAATTGTAGATAAGGAATGGTGGGAAATAAATGACATGACGTATTAAAAGTAAGTACAAGTATAAAATAATTTCAAATAATCGGACGTCTGAAACTTAAAATTAACTTGAAGCAGAGATTGGATGGATCTCAAAATTGGAAATTTAAATCTCTTTTAGTATAGGTAGGTATAGGTGTATAGTATAGGTACCACTTAACGATCTAGCTACAGAAGTTTTACTTCTAACACGTGTACGGTGCTACACGCGTATCTTTTTTTGTTTTTCTTTATTCAATTCAATTCAATTCATTTATTTTCAATTGTAACCTTACAGCTAAACCATTGCGTTACAAAGGCGGTATTTTTTTTTACTTATGTAGATCTTGCATTCGTCGTTCCGTCATTCTCTTACATTCCCTCACCAAGCACGCCATCCCGCTAGTGAATATATCGCACTGTAGGACGCGGCGAGCACGGAGTTGAAGTTTGGCAAGAAATGCTAGACATTAAATGATGGCAACATTTGAAGACTACTGCGTAATATTACCCATTGTCCTCAGAATGCTAACATTACCCATTGCCCTCAGGATGCTTAGCTGGGTGCTAAGAGCAAAACACACTAACATTACCCATTGCTCTCAGGATGCTTAGCTGGGTGCTGAGAGCAAAACACACTAACATTCATTACCCATTGCCCTCAGGATGTTTAGCTGTCCTCAGAGTGCGTAGCTGGGTGCTAAGAACAAATCGCACTAACATTACCCACTGTCCTCAGAGTGCGTAGCCGGGTGCTAAGAACAAATCGCACTAATATTACCCACTGTCCTCAGAGTGCGTAGCTAGGTGCTAAGAACAAAACGCACTAACATTACCCATTGTCCTCAGAATGCGTCGCCGGCGTGTGTTCCTGCGCCCACGCACCCCGGCTGCCCCAGCCTAGAGTCCAGGCTAGAATGGTCTCCGTGCAAGGGGAACTACTGGCCAACGTTACCTGGACACTTCCACCGCCGGACCAACCACAGCGGTTGCCACCGGATATACAGAAACGAGGGTACTATGTGAGGTGAGGAGGATAATAATCAGCATCATCATCTCTTTCTTCTTCTTCAGCATGCTTTTTTAAGCGACTTCAAAAAAGGAGGGGGGCTTGTTGTGTAATGTTTTTTTTTTAATGTGTGTTACCTCGAAATTGGTATTATTTGTAAACCGATTTCAAAAATTCTTTTGGACCCTCACGTTGGTCCCATTTTTCAAAAATCAGGAATCGGTCCAGTACTTAGGTTTCTACATAGTAAATACTGTCATCCAGGTATTCAAAATTAAATACCTATTTTTACCTTTCTGTAACTGTGGTGTAGATGAATTCTGGCTGTAAGGACCGATATTCGTTCATTTCGTGTAATATTCTGAATTCTTAGACGTCATTCGCATTCCACGCGGACAGGACTAAGGAAAAGATCATGAAGTCGGTTTTTTTTTAGTTTTTAGTTTGGTGAATTATGTTACATCGTTAAATCCTTGATCACACATGCCGAGTGAACGGACGGGACAGTGCTCTCGGCCGAGTACGCGGTTGAAGATTGAGCCATATTCAACCACGGGGTGCGTTCCTCCATCAACCGACGCGTCAGCCCCAAAGTTGAAGTTGTTAACCGACTTCGAAAAAGGAGGGGGTTATCAATTCGGTGGTTTTATAAAAAAAAATATGTTTGTTGCCTCGAAACTTTATGAACCGATTTCAATTAATTTTTGTATGCAAGTTTGACACACTATTGTTTGCCAACTTGTCTAAATTAGATAGGACAAAAATATCTATAAAGTAAATGTGTACAGAGGCGTGCTTATCTCTAGTAAGAGATCTCTTCCATTAAACCAGTTATGGATGAGACAGATGGATTTCTGAGTGGGGGGTAGGCTAATGTGTACAACAAACAATCGCACTAAACTAAAAAGGCAACTAAGCCCACTAAACGTCATAATGACGTCATTTTAGTTGATATCAACAACTAATATGACGTCTGTGACGTTTAGAGGCCTTAGTTGTCTTTTTAGTTTAGTGCATTATCCTTCCAAATAGCCCCCAATATCAAAAGTAAGACTACTCCATTATGAACCATCTGCTTCTTTAATCCTACCCTTTCTTGGACCATCTCATTTGTGCCATAAAAACATTTCAGCATCGGAAAACAAATGGTGTCAGACGCCCACCCCGCCCCCTGGTACGCTCACACCGTCACCCGCAAGGTACCATCGGCCGGCCCGGTCGCTACCGGCGACACCGTCCGATGGATCCTCCTGCCGATAGTACAGAAGGCTCCACCGGCGAACAGGCAGGGAACTGAGCAGTTGGGTGTGAAGCTGGTTGCAAGAGTCAGTTTGGTGGATGAGAGGGAGTGTGTGGGGCCGGCAGGGAATACTACTGCGTATGGTGAGTACATCACTCGAATGACCAACCTGTTGAATTTGTTTCTTTGACGTCCATCGTACCATCCGGGTGTCTACAGCCCTAAAATGTGATCCATAGCTTGGGTGTATCCTCAGACGCAGGGCCACGCAGCAAGGCACGGCAGATGATGTCTTATTTGACGCGCAGGTTGCACTGCCCTGGTAAACCTTTTCTGCATACGCCTACACGCGTACACTTACAGCTTTTCAATGATCTTTTGGCGCACGGTGACATTTGAAACTAACGCTTGTTGACCAATGAAAGGTCTGTGTTGATGACAGGTTCCTCGCATTAAGTTGCGCAGAGCTGGCGCCCCCTTTAAAGATCCACTCATCAGCTAAAAGATCGCTGAAAGACTACTGCCCATGATGAAGTCTAGTCTAGCCTGTTAGATCTGATAGGATAGGTGACTTCACAGACTTATTTATTGTTGTTTTTTACGGAACAACACGTACTATTCGGGTTGGCAGAGGCACATTATCCACTTTTACCCGGCTGTTAGATAGTCTACTTTGCGTGACTACTATCCTCTAAAATACCAACCTATGTTCCTACATAGCTATAAATACTAAACTATGTTCCGTATGGCTTCTAGCTCCTGACACACAGGTCGCTCTAGTTTGGGAGTTAGGGCCACCATTATAATAAGGAAGTAAGAAAATAACACAATATATCTATATGATGGGCCAGTCCGGGTTGTGCAGCAGTTTAGAGACTTGTGGCACATCCTCACTGAGAAGCTCAGTGATGACCTGGACCTCGAGCGGGAGCGCAAGAGCCCTGGCTATGCGATGTAACATGCTCGCGCGAAGATTCGGCAAGTGCTCTGAGGACGTTAAAATCACACTGTTCAAGGCCTATTGTCAGTGTTTCTACACCTGCCAGCTATGGAGCACATACTCCAGACGGTCCTATAACGCCCTCAGAGTACAGTACAATAATGCCCTACGTAGTCTCATGAGACTACAGAGACACTGTAGCGCGTCGGGCATGTTCGCAAATGCCAGGGTTCTACACTTCTTTGCGTTGCTGAGGTCCAGGATTGCAGTATTTTGGGAAGCCCTTAGACGGTCCAGCAATGGTATCCTGGGGATCATAGTGAACAATATCTATAATAATAAAATACTGCAACACTGGGTCTCCGTGCACCGGGACGGGAATAGGAAATAAGGCTGACTTTTATTTATGATTTTTGTATAATTTTAATTCTATAAATTTTTTTATTTTTATTTAGCCATCAAAGTGTCCCACTGCTGAGCAAAGGCCTCCCCCTCTTTCGTCCACACTTCCCTGGTCTGTGCCACCTCCGGCCACCCCGGCAAAAACTTGTCGAGGTCGTCCCGCCATCTCCGTTTAGGCCACTAATAATATATTTTTTTTTAATTTTTTTACTTGTTTTAAATTAATGTATGGACCTTTTTTGGACTGAAATAAACAATTTTATTATTATTGTTGTTACTAATAAATATATTTCATTTCATTTCATGAATAAGCATTATTCATATCCCTAGGAACTATTACGTTCACTTACTCTGTGGAGCTCTGGAGATATGTAGGTTTCCTCACAATGCTTTTCACCGTCACCGTTCTGGTTTTTTTTCAATAACTTTTCATTTTCAGACCCAGCGGATTCGAAAAAAGGATCTACAGCAACATACGTAAGTAATAGTAAGTCATATTAGACAAGAAAATTAATTAAAAAACCGGCCAAGTGCGAGTAGGACTCGCGCACCAAGGGTTCCAATCACACTTGGAGAGCGTAACACGTGTAATTAGGTTTCCACATAAAAACTAAAGTGTGATGTCATCCATGTAAACGAAATTGAATATTTTTTAGAAAGACAGAAATTTGCAGTTTTCAGATTTTTCCCTTTATTTGTGCTATAAGACCTTGCTTCGTGCCAAATTTCATGATTCTAGGTCAACGTAAAGTACCCTCTAGGTTTTGATTCCCTTGCGAATATCAGCAATTTCAGCAAAATTGAGACATATGCGGTATCTTTTGATTGCGTTGACCTTTAAGTTTGATTTTTTCACAACTTTAAGAGTTCACAGACTTAAGTAATCGATATTAATTTCAACTGAATACCTCCATGCGTTTCTGAGAGACAGACAGACAGACAGACAGACAGAAATTTACAGTTTTCGGATTTCTTCCTTAACTTGTGCTATAAGACCTTCCTACATTCCAAATTTCATGACCCTAGGCCAACCGGAAGTACCCTATAGGTTTTGATTCCCTTGCGAGTTCCACGCGAGTTCATACAAATCCAGCAAAATTATGACATAATATCGCGGTATGTTTTGATTGCGTGGACCTAGAAGTTTAATTTTTTCACAGCTCCAAGGGACCATAGACCTGAGTAATCGATATTAATTTCAACATTATACCTCCACGCGTTCCTGAGAAAAAGGGTCGTGACAGACGGACGGACAGACGGACGGACAGACAGACAGACAGACAGACAGACGGACAACAAAGTGATCCTATAAGGGTTCCTTTTTTCCTTTTAAGGATCGGAACCTTAAAAAAGAAACCCCAGTGTGCTCAGCATGCCAGTCTTTGTCTCTCGGTCGATGTCGGGAGGACTACTTGCCATGTGTCAAACAAACATAAAAATAACATAAACATTTACATACTGGCACATACATTGCTTCTGGTCCCACACTAGGGTACCCTGTGTCTTGGGAACCAGAAACAGCGACATCACAAACATGTAAACATCCAAGACCTGGGGTTATTATTTTTCTGTCCTCAGCCCGGATTTAAACCCGGGACCTCTCGCATGGTATGCAGATGCGCAACCGCTGCGCCACAGAGGTCGTCTGGCAAACAAGGCTCAGTCATCTAATCTCGGACAAATTATCTTGTCGCGGAAGATATGTCTCTACGTTAGCTAGTTACGCTAGCGAAGAGACAAGTCAATTATTTCAGGCAAGATAACTTGACATTTGTTCACGACAAGGACCTTTCTCGTGTGTGGCATGCTGCCCGCATATGTCTTGGATTGGACATTTGTGTGACGTCACTATTTCTGATTCCTACAACAAAGAGCCTAGTGTGGGACCAGTATGTGCACGTAAATGTTTATGCTCACGATTGTTCGCGCAGGTTCTCTGGGCGGCGCTCGGCGGCGCATGCGCGCTGGCAGCCGCGGCTGCGCTGGCGCTCGGCGCGGGCGCAGTGAAGCGCGTGCTGCAGTCCCTCCGGGCGCCCGCGCCGCCGCCCCTCACACCCCTCCGCCCCGGATGCCTGCCGCTGCTGCATAGAGCGTGAGTCTAGAAATAAGTCTTGGTTGAGTCACGTTTATAGGAGGCGCTGGTTCGACGCAACTTTACGGAACGAACCTTGAAGCCCAGGGAGCACTTATCCAATGGAGAGCGCATATTTACAATTTCCTTTGAAACAGAACTCACCAATTTACGGGCGGCGGCGGGGGACGAGGTAAGAGAGCTGTGATTGGTCAGCCGCTGCGAAACTGTCTGGTGGCCCTTCATTGTACATAGGTTGCGTATGCGAAAGTTTGTTGAATACAACAAACGTTTGGCGAGCCGCATTCCCCCGCAGGCGCAGTCAATTGGATATATATAGTCTCTGCTGAAGCCCAACCACGAATAAAGATTCGATAGAAAACTATCGAAACGTCAGTGATAGAGACCGGTGACCGCGTGAATTTCCCATACAAACGTAATACAAAAATGATTTGAATTTGCGAAATAGTTTAACGTATTTAGACTGTTAATCGGATTTATACACTGTTTACGCAGGTTCCTGGTCTGTATACCAGGGTTCCTCTTCAACCAATTTAAAAATATTTTTAAGTAATTTGAATAAGAACCTTGGTATACGACCAGGAACCTGCGTAAACACTGTATTAATCCGATTAACAGTCTAAATGCTTTGAACTAGTTCTGTAAACTAGAACTAGGTCTAAATGCTTTTAACTAATTCAAATCATTTTTGTATTACGTTTGTATGGGAAATTCACGCGGTCACCGGTCTCTTAAATTTCAGAGGCCTGCCTCCGAAACAATCGCAAGACTTATGTGTCCTCAACTGTTAAGTTGGTGAAAGTAAGCATTAGACCTTTATCAATTATGCTGTTTGTTAATAAAGGGGTTAGAGACTATAGCGCCATTATTTGTTTCCGTTTTTTTTTCTTCATAAAAACAAAAAGACTCCCGATTAGTCCCGATTACTCCCGCCCGACCATACAGCCTATTATTTGCCGACTTTAAAAAATGAGGCGTTATCAATTCGGTTGTATGTTGTATTTTTTTTATGTGTGTTACCTCGAAATTGGTGTTATTTATGAACCGATTTCAACAATTCTTTTTTTTTTGTGTGAAAGGGTGACCCTTCAGGTAGGTCCCATTTTTATAAAATCTGGTTCAGTACTTAGGTTTTTACAAAGAAAAACTGTCATTCAAGTAACCAAAATTACGTATTTTTGCCTTTATGTGACTTTGTGGTATTTACGCACATTGTCATTGAGATGAATTCTGAGAATTTATAGACGACATTCGCTTCCCGCGCGGACAGTATTAAGTAATAGGTCATGCAGTCGGTTTTTCTTAAGCTTTTAACTTGGTGAATTATTATTTATTTTCATCACATCTATTCAAAAAGATCTACTTTAGTCCCGGCCAACAGGGACTAAAGTGGGTCATTTAGTCCCTAGGGACTAAAAGTAACTTTTTAATTTTGTTGCCAGTACAAAGGAAAAAAATGTTGTCACTAATGAGTTTCACTACCACTCAGGCTGACAGACCGAATTAAAAGAGAGATCGATTCTAAACGCAGCCAATAAAAAAAAAAGTTTGTACTAAAATGCGTACTCGACACAGATTAGATAATCCGATCGACCGAATCGATTGACACCGATTGGTGAAAACAGAGAAACAACCTTACAGAATTGATATCGAAACACGGAACAAATAATTAAAAAAGTTATGGAAAATTTGTAAACAAAGCGCGCCAAATCTGAATGCTGTAATTATTTCAATTTCGTTTGCGGATATGAGTAAAGAATATGAGTGAAAGTGAGTGTCTAACTCCAGATGATAACAACAAACGCGAATGACAAATACAAGATCTGTTACCAATAAAATCACGAGGAATTTAGGTATGTAAAAACTATAATCCTGTAGAAAAATTCAAGAAGAACAAAGTGTTTATATGAAAATGCTTTTTGAACCAATTTTCAAGATACAGCCAATACTAAACAAGCTTTAACTATGTGGAAGACATATTCGTAATTCGTAATTTCTTTATTGTACATACTAACACAGGAATGACATACAGAAAACTTATAATCGATAACAAGAGATTTTTTCCAACAAACCATTACACACAACATATCACGACAATTGTATAAATAAATATAGGGTGTAACAGAAAGGGGTGTACATGTTGAAAGAAGGTTGTTAGGGACATCATTTTGAACAACTTTCACTATGGGACCGACTTGCTAGGCCCGAAATGTACTGAGTTAATAAAAATAAAGTTGCTCTGATCAAGTCGGTCCCATAGTAAAAGTTGTTCAGAATGATGTCCCTCTTTCCGCTTGTACACCCCTTTTTGTTACACCCTGTGTAGGTACATGTATGTTATTTTATTGATTACTTACTACTTTTCTCATAGAGGGTGATGAAAAGTAGAGTGTCCACCTCAGGAGTAAAAACTATTTTTGGCTCGAGTAATGTACTTTGAATCCCTCGCTCCCTCAGGATTCTACTTTTGAGTCCCTCGTTACACTCGGGACTCAACTCTAGAATCTCTCGGTCGCTCAGGATTCAAAAAACACTCTCGCCCTAAAAATAGTTCTTTACTCCCTTGGTAAACAATCTACTATTATTCATTTCATAAGGTGGTTCCTTTACTACCATTACGTGTACGGTGGCTTATTTTCCATATTTCGATAGTACTTAACCTCATGCTGACGTGCGTTGAATATTTAAGGATGATGTAAATTGTAAATCTAGGAATACGTGACATAACGAATAAGTTAAATCCTTTGTTAAATCATTATCATAAGAATCTTATCTAATAATAAACGGTCAAGTGCGAGCGGGACTCGCGGACCAAGGGTTCCGATCACACTTGGAGAGCAAAATTTGTGTAATTAGGTTTCTACATAAAAAAATAAGTATGATGTAAACAAAATTACTACTTTTGCAGACAGATAGAAATTTGCAGATTTTTGATTTTTTTCTTTACTTATTCTATAAGACCTTGCTTTGTGCAAATTTCATGATTGTAGGCCTACAGGATTCAGGTCTATTGCGATTACTGTGAAAATCCATCAATTTTACAGCTTATACGATCGTAGCGTTCGATTGCGTTGACCTAGAAGTATTTTTTACAGTTCTATGCGACTACAGACCTGAGTGGGGGGCTGCGACCGCGTGAATTTCCCATACAAACGTAATACAAAAATGATTTGAATCTGAGAACTAGTTCAAAGCATTTAGACTGTTAATCGGATTTAAACACTGTCTACGCAGGTTCCTGGTCGTATACCAAGGTTCTTATTCAAATTACTTAAAAATATTTTTAAATTGGCTGAAGAGGAACCCTGGTATACAGAACAGGAACCTGCGTAAACAGTGTATAAATCCGATTAACAGTCTAAATGCTTTGAACTAGTTCTCAAATTCAAATCATTTTTGTATTACGTTTGTATGGGAAATTCACGCGGTCGCAGCCCCCTTAATACAAATTTTCAGCTTGATACGTGTTCTCGTTATAAAGGTTTATAGGTACCGCCATCCACGATCACGCGTGACGTAGCTATTTGCATGAAAAAGAAAAACGCAAATAGCTACGTCACGCGTCGTCGTGGATGGCCTTACCTATACACGGACAGACGGACGGACGGACAACAAAGTGAACAAAGTGATCCTTTTATACCACATAATTATCTTAAACCACAAGTATAGCATAAATAGACGTATATAGTACGTACAGAAGCGTCCAACGACTTTGAAGAGTTAGATCTAACCCGCAGCTAACTAACTACTACTAACTACTACTACAGCTAGCTAACTAGCTACTGTGCATTCGATTAGGCCGATAATGCCCAAAAGATAGATAGATAAATTCATTTATTCACTGAAAGCTACACACGCAGACACATTATAAAAAGAAATACAAAATAGAATAAAACCTGGAATAACATAGGAAGAAAAACACATTTAAATAAAACAATTTACAAATAAATAATCATTTTCACTATGTGGTATTGTAAATGTACCGCGACAATGAAATGGCCCTGACTCAGCAATGTCACAGACGAATCTGTGACGCTGGTATTCTGCCAGGGCCAAATACGGACGAGACAACAGTACGCTCGAGTACAGATGTGTTAACATTTTACAAGAACAACTGTGTCCACTGTAAACACATGTGTCCAGTCCAGTTACAGCTTCATCTGGCCTTACATAATTTCTGATTGCGACATCACATCAGAACCATTCGTCTTTCATCCTATCTCTATTGTTTCGGCTCTTCCCGGGTCGATTGTTATCAACGCTCGCTGTACTGTAACAATGACTATGACTATGCTCTCTGACCCGGCTACGTTCGCAATACTGGTCGTCTAATAAATTTAGTTTTATGGGAGAGATATCCATTGATGTCTTAATTTCGGTATTTAGTTTTGATAGCTCTATTACGCTTTCCTGTCCAACGAACGTGGAGTTACTTGTATCATAATTAACTCTATGATCTATATAAAGTCTCTCCTGTATATTTGATCTGTTATATCATAAAACTATCAAAATACGACGTGACTTTAATTCGAGCTGCGAGTTTAGTTTGCTAGTGTTGATTTGACGCCAAGATTAGGGTCTATAATTCGATTACCTTAAAGCACCTGTGATATTCATACCTACTCTTGTGCAGAGTAGAGTAACGCCCGATTTCTGAAATCGCGATCAAATAACAGACTGTTAATCTCATGTAAAACTCATGCCAATCACGTGCCGAAAAGGTCAAAGTCAAAGGCATTTATTTAGTTTGCAAATATAGGAAGGTTATGGTGTTATATACATTATAAAGAAGCTTAACTATATCTTATCCTCGTAGTATGTGCAAATTATTGAATATAATTAAAATTTTATGTGAACATACTTAGCACAAATATCTCAAGGAATATATAACAAGCACAGAATAACAAATAATACGTTTAAGCACAGTTCTCATAAAATCAACTATGTGCCTACGGTAGTACCTGCCAGTACCTACACCGCCGATTCCTAATCAAATATTTTAATTAATATTTGATTAATCGCCAGATACATTTACTACATTTATTTTCCTTTGAATTGATTGGGGGTAATTGCTTAGAAAATGTTAAATAATAAGTACAAAGCATGATCCAAAAAATCATATACTTTACTATGCTCTTACTGCATAGATCGTAGGGGGAGTATAGTAAAGAGATGACACATCGTCAGACAAAAAAGAAAAGAAAGAGATGACACAATACGATTCATTATTGTCTAAGCGAGAAACAATAACGATCACCTGTCCCTTACCCGCGTATGCGTTTTTATCGAGCCACAGTATTGTCAAATGCTTGTTTTGACCTTGTTTTGACAGATGTGTGGCAGAAAAATCTCTGATTTTGAACCTTATGCTTATTGAGAACCAACTCTATCTCCATCTCAAAGGTGTACGCATGCACTCCGTCTATTCCTTTCTCTGTCTACGGCATAGATAGATGTTTTGACAGACAACGTTTTCATGTCATCTAATAGAGATCTGTTAATAAAGGCCTGCTAACAATTCCGAGCGAATCCCTCTAAATTAATTTTGTCGAGCAGAAATCATATTCAGTCAGTCATATCAGTTTCTAAGCGTATTCAAAATGGGAACAATATTTTCTGTCACCTTAATATTAGGTTGGTCACTGAATTCCAACGATAAGCTGACAATTCCGAGTTCCGATTTTGAAGTATCCCTTAAAAGTAAGATTTAAGGATTAGTATAATTCAACCATTCAACTATAAAGTCTTTGGTTTTCTCAAAATCATCTATAGTGTCTTCCAAAGATATTGGATCATAATAATTATATATCATTTGCAGAATTGATATTGAAGGTTTGTACTTTCTGTTTACTAACCTCTAAAAACTGTCAAAAAATTTCCAAAACGACCAGGCTCACAGACGCGGATTTACAAACATTTACCATAGAGGCCAGCAGCTCCACTGACGATAGGTTAAGGTGAGGTTATTATTTTTTGATGGGGTTAGAAAATATAGGACGAACGCACAGTTGAAATATTGTACCCCCATCACAAATTCACAACGACAACTAACAAGTTATTTACACTTGAAAAATTATAACCGCAATAATAATAATAATATAATACTTATCCTAAATTGTATAAAACTGGGCCCATTGCCTCTGCTACCTCGTATGGGAAAAAGCGTAACGCTATGTTAGTATAGTAGCGGCGGTAGTATACAAAAATATTAATATTATATTGACGTTGACTAAGTAATATGTATGATTTTACAGTCAATAAAAATTTTGAACTGAACTGAACTGAACTGTTATCCTAAATTTTCATTTGCGACCATATGTTTCTTGTGAAAAGATGTTCATAGTGATGGGTATATCATTCCCCAAACTGTCACCCTGTAGAAAAAAGTCCTCTCCTTCAGCAACAAAAGTCTTCAATGTGAATACAGCTTACATGGCCCCATCCTATCACTTACATTACACATTGCACTTGCACAACGGCCTTCTGACTTCCTCATAGCTTACTAAATGATGCAAAAAACGTATTCTACAGACTCACTGGCTGGAAAGTACCAAATCGTGTGGCAACATTCTATGAATTGATATGGAAGAATTATGAGGATTTCTAGGGCAGCCGGGTAGACAAAGAAACCGATTTGATCAGAGCAACTTTATTTTTCACTTTCCAGTAAATTTTAGCCTGAGTGGGTCAGCTGATTTGTGTGAAGTATAAAATAAAGTTGCTCGGTTCAAATCGGTTTCACAATGAAAGTTGCTCAGAATGATGTCCAACAGCCCCTTAAAATATAGCTAAGGGTTTCACAGTCACCCAGTATTATGTTTTGCTTATTCCGTAATTTCTTCATGGTAATCACAAGACTTTTTATTATCGGACTGTTACAGTTTCCAGTTATAATACGCATCTCTAACATCTAGGAATGTCACTCGCAATACGATTCAAATTGACAAATCGATCAATCAGAAAACGATAATTTTTAAAGATCTCTTTTACCGATCATGATTGGAAGATTTGTCAATTTGGTCAGAGCAATTTAGCATTTACTTCAATGGCTCTGATCAGGATCGGTTTCAAAGTGATAGTTGTTCAGAATAATGTTCCTAACTCAAAAATTTGCTACCCTTTCCTGATATTCTGTTACACTCCTACTGTACTTTTTATTAGGGTTCCGATTGCCAAACGGGACCCTTTCGCTGTCCGTCCGTCTGTCTGTCTGTCCGTTAGCGGGGTCTCTATCTGACGAACTGTTATAGGTAGAGAGTTGATTCTGATTTTGTTATTGATTAAATAAGCTGTCTTTATAATTATAATCAGTGTGTTTGCTTTTTGGATCCCTATTAAATACTCGGTATTGAGAAAGGTTCATAAGGTTACACGTGTAATACGCCCAAGTCCTTTGGTAAAAGTTTTGTGTAAATATGAACACGAAGAAAAGGTAAACGCTGTTCAAAAGTTACTGTTATTTGTTAATCGATGTTCAATTCAAAATAATGGACGTGTTTGGCTGAAAATATTTAATTGCTCTGTTAGCTCACAGCACCTAGGGAACCGACCAGAATCACTTAGCTTTGAGTTAACTAAAGGGCACATACGAATAACATAAACATTAGGACCGACAGGTAGAATGCAAGTTTCTTACAATGAATAATCACATTTCTTAAATTGGCTTTGATAAGTTTACAACTCCATATGAATTTACATGGAGCTGTCAAAGACGATTCAGAGAATACAGTGCCACTATCTTATCCGTAGAATGAGCGATAGCGCCACCATCCACGCCAACTGAACTGCATACACTACAACAATTGACAGCGAAGTGACATTTTCAAAGTGGCGTCAGTAGTTTCAGTTTTGGCCGTTCTACAGTTCTCTTAAAGGCTCTGTAGTTCTAACTCGCGTTCTATCTTTCAGGCCTTAGTTTTTCGCAACAACAACATACTCGTAATTCGTGCAACGAAGCCGACGTCACAATCACAACACAATCGAGATTATCAGATGACATAGAAAATGTCCATGAATCTATCTACCTACAAGGCATCTCACGAGTTGTTGCAATATTTTTATCTGGATCGATCTGATGCTGAGGTTGAAAACTAACTAAAAAGTCCTTCGCAAACGTCTTATGTAACTAAACAGAAAGGAAAAGGACATACATCGTGGCAAGAAATGCTAGAAATTAAATTCTGGCAACATTTGTAGTCTCTGCGTGTGGTCTTTAATTACATATTTGATTTCTATTCAATACAGTACGCAATTGTGCACTAATATGTCTCTTATGTTGCCATTGTTTCATTTCTAGGATTTCTTGTATTTCAATGCTGATGTATCGTACATCAAACAACGGCGGCTATAAACCTTGTAGGCAAGCAGTCAATAATGGAACGGACACCAGAAAAAAGGATAAAGTCAAAGTCAAAATATCTATATTTCTGTAGATATAAACAAATATACATAGAATGCGTAACACCAAAAAGAAAGTCTGGCGTTCTTAACAGTTAAAAGGATCTTTTGAGAAAGGCATGTTTTGGGAAAAGAAACTTTGGGAAACGGATGTTCTGGGAAAGGTATGATTTGAGAAAGGATTGTTCTGGGAAAGGGATGTTTTGGGAAACGTATACAATGGGAACGGAGGTTTTAGGAAAGAGATTGTGAACCACTATGGGAGAAGAAGGGCAAACAAAAAAAAAACTCAATCGGCAGATAGATAGGGTGACATTTGACATAAGTTCCATAGCGCAACTGTCAATAGTGATGTGAAAATCATGGATGGATATTGCAAATGGGCGTTAGTTGTAAGGGTTGCTGTTAGGGTTGATGTAAGGGTGTCGGGCTAGTGGACAAACCTGTTGGAACTTATCAATACAGACTAATTGCTTGCTAAAAAAGTTCAAGTCCAAATGACGCTGAACAATTAGGGGAAGAAAACTTTTAAATATTTGAGAGAAAAGTGACCTTTACTTTTGAAATCAAACATTTACAAATATTGCATAAACTTTTGGGTTGGGTCGCATTTTGAAACTACGATATGGAATCCTAAAAGGTTAACCTTTAAGTCTAATTATCACTAACGTGTCGTTAGTGTTAGGAATTGTGAAACACATTTTAACCCACAAAATATTAAGTGACTGTAGGTAGGTTGTGAAAGAATAACACTCCATCGATCATGAGCCGATGGTAGAGTGAGTGATGGACAAGGCAAAGGTTCGCGCCGACATACAAATACAAATTTGTTTATTTTGCGTAGGGTAACATAGTAGGTGGTAACATAACATTTATCACTAAAGCACTAAAGTAGTGCAATACAATTCTTACATATTATCTAAAAGGTCGGTGCCTATACTCAACAAAGAGATCGGTAGGTAGTCATAGAAATTAATTAATTGATTAATTAAATTTATACATTAAAGATGAATTTTATTAACACGACAGTCAAAAATTCTTTATCGTTTTAATTGCATTTAGTAATCAACCATATACGTCATTTATATGTCATGTAGTTCTGTTGATATAGCATTAATATTTGTAACGGCATACATCCGTTTGAGTTTGTCTTATAAAGATACAAACTTCATAAATATAATATTCAAACTCAAACTCAAACTCAAAACGTTTATTCCTGCAGTGATAAAAGATTTCATTTAGTACTACAGGGTGTAACAGAAATGTGTAGTTATATGTCCTTAAATATTTATATTAGGGTTGTAAGTAACATCATTCGGAACAACTTTCACTATGAATTCAATTTGATTTGATCAGAGCAACTTAATTTTTTGCTTCTCCATACAATTCAGCTGACCACCCGGGCCAAAACGTATGGAGTAATAAAACATAAAGTTGCTCTGATCAAATCGGTGTCATAGTAAAAGTTGTTCAGAATGATGTCCTTGACGACCCCTTAAAATGTGACTATAGGTGCCGCCATCCACAACGACGCGTGACGTAGCTATTTGCATCTTTCTTTTACATCGAGGCACTCTGCTGAAAGACAAAGATGCAAATAGCTACGTCACGCGTCATCGCGGATGGCGGTACCTATACACCCAAACTCAAACTCAAACTCAAATGTTTATTGCGTTCTAAGTGTTGTACAGTTATATTAGGTATATTAGGAACACCCTGTATAAGCAAGGTTACAAATAGAAATCCCTTCAACTGAATATTAATAAAACCAGCACAACAACACTTGTGTTTGGTAACTTTTACAAGTGTTATTGAAACTCTGTGTTTGTAGATACAATTATGCATGTTTGTACAATTTTGTCTCCCAAGTGTGAGCCTCAAAATGATGCAATTTAATTACGAGGCAGCACTTGACCCATTGGAATTTAATATGTGACAATAAAAGTGCCCTTAAACTTACTGTTAAGTGTTTGGTTTTTTTTAGCTTCGTTTCAAGACAACTCGAAGACGACCCGAGTGTTTCGTAATTTATCAGCAAATTGCTTATACAATCAAAAAGTTACTTAATTAAACTTGCAAAAATCATGAGGAAACCTTCATTGTTCTATAACTGTGGCGATGGACTAGCCCAATTGCACGCGCAATTCTTCCCTTTACCTATCATCTCCGTCTCCTACCCAACATGGTTTGCTGGAAGAAATCTCTTATTAGAGATAAGCTCGCCTTTGTACATATTTTTTCTAAGTTAAGCTATTTTTTTACTGTCATGTGAGTACAATAAAGAAATTACAAATTACAAATTACAAAATGGAATATTTAATGACTGGCTAGAAGTGGACAAGATTGTGCCTCCGCCAATCCACATGTGACAAGGCGTGACAGTATGTTATATGTAACACATTTTTTTATGTAGCCGTTAAGTGTCCCACTGCTGGGCAAGGGCCTCCCCATGCTGCATCCACAATTCCCTATCATAGGCTACGTCCGTCCACCCTGGCAGAAACTTATCGAGGTCATCCCGCCATCACATACACATTACATTTATTATTCATTATCTATATCCACATTATCCCTCGAAAAAAATAACTGATTTTAAATTATCTGTATTTATCCATAACATTCTCATGTATAAACACACGATACCACTCTTATTTCTAATATACACATATTAATATTATTATAACTGTTGGTCTTACTCAGCTTAAATTTTTAGTTTTATTTCATTTTACTTTCTAAACTTAAAAACTTAATTATTTTCGTCTTTACTATTAAATACGAATAAAGTAACGTAGGTAGTTAGCAACTAATAAACTTGTAATTTGGCCAGGACTCCACGTGACAGGTTAAACCTAGTGTGGGGTCCACAAGCAACTTGTATAGTTAAACCCAATCAGCTGAATAAAGATTTTGTATTTGTATTTGTATCTCCTCCTCAGCCTTCCCCTGCGCCGGTGTCCGTCTTGTGGCACCTAGTCAGTGATGATGTTCGCCCATCTGTCTGGTTGCATGCGGCAGACATGGCCGGCCCAGTTCCACTTCAGCTTGACACTATAAATTGTACTGACACAATACAATATAACTACATAATACAATATTGAAACAGAACCCGACGCGGTGTCTACTCGTTCTTGACCGTATCTTTCATCACGACGAGTAAGCTCTCAATTCCCACGTGTATTCTCGTTATACCTGTGTAAAGGCTTCAAAATGTTGACCTTAATCTGAGTATATGAGAAATCAATTTACCCAATTATATTGAAGTAATTCGTATGGAAAGGCAATTAGCCGTTTAGCTCCATAGATTACTTTACTTCCTACATGTATTTCATTAGTTGACCATATACTCAGCTCATTTGTTTAATTTCAGTTGAAACAAAAGTTGATTAAATAGTTAACACTAGCTGGTGCCTGCAACTTCGTCTGTGCGTATCTAGGAATTATCATTTACCGAGAAAACTTCTGGTACCTACTCCTGGTGCAGTCGGATATATAGTATCCTACTTACGTATTAATTTAGCTCATAAACTATGTGTATGTATGTTAATCTATATCCGTACAGCCCGTTTCAGCTTTTTGAGTAACTAACTAACTACCTATAAAGACACCCTCACACACACACCCTCACACAAACTTTGACATTTACAATATTAGTGGAATTATTTATTTTGTAAAAAACGATGTTTCGGGAGTTTTGAAAATTAGATCGCTATTTTGGACTTTATTTTACTCATTTTGTCCAATCATCTTAATACTATTCGCCTTTTCATATGAAATAAAAATTGGATTAAGTAAAATTAGAGGTTGTTATTAGGATAATCGTTTTAGGACGTCGCCTAAATCGGAGAAATGACCAAACTAAAAGGGGCGTTTAGTTCAAGCATCAATTAGTTACTAATTACAAAGATAACCGGCCAAGTGCGAGACGGACTCGCGCACAAAGGGTTCCGTACCATTATCTATAAAAAAACGCAAAAAAAAAAGTATGGGAGCCCCCCCTAAATATTAATTTAATTTTTTTTTTTTTTTTAAGTAAATAATATACTCAATATATTATGAACATTTTAAGCTACCTTAACCTGCTGCGATTATCAATATCGAGCAAAAATGAGCAAAAAAATCACGTTTGTTGTATGGAAGCCCCCCTTAATATTAAATTTCTTTTGATTTTTAGTATTTGTTGTTATAGCGGCAACATAAATACATCATCTGTGAAAATTTCAACTGTCTAGCTACCACAGTTCATGAGATACAGCCTGGTGACAGACAGACGGACGGACGGACAGACAGTGAAGTCTCAGTAATAGGGTCCCGTTTGGCACCCTTCGGGTACGGAACCCTGATAATCTATAAAAACCATTATTAGATAGTATTAACAAATACAATAGTGTTTATCAACTTACTCGCTAATTATATTATATTTTCATGACATCTCAGTTGAGAAACGAATAAAATAATGGATGCTTTTCGAACAGTCATGTCACGCCGTAAGAACTAAACACTGGCGAGCAAAAAATTGTGCACAGACACATACTATTTAGGTATCCAATCTATTATTAAGGTGACCAACCTACTATTTAGGTGACCTTAATATTAGGTAACAAAATTACTATTTAGGTAACCAATCTATTATTTAGGTGACCAATCTACTATTAGATGATCAATCTATCATTTAGATGACAGATTAAAGTATTATTAGTATTAAAGTATTTAGGTGACCAGTTTGGTATTGTTTGTTGATACCGATACAAATAGATTTGTTATTTTAGGAACCAAAATTATATTGGGCTTTTAATAAAAAATAAATCATACTCATTAAAATCGTTTAACTTGAACTTATTCCAATGTTTAAAATTGGTTGATTACTGAAATCTCTCCTGGGCTGAAACCCAATTATCTAATGAAAAATGCACTCACTCTAACATACCGATTGCTCCGAAGGGCGCAAAATTATGCAGTTATCAGGATTGCCTATTTTTTTTGGAGACTGACTGCCATATACTATATGCTATAAATAAATAATACTATACGACACTGTGATGAATGAGCAATTGATATGCCATCGCGATGGTTACTCTGTCTGTGTCCGAAACACGAAATAATCAATATCTAATATTATTTGTAAACACAGCAGGTTACTTTATTATTAGGTACGTATTAGTAGCCTGTCCCCAAACGTGAGAGGCACCACAAATGTGGTTATTTTAGCCAATTATTCAAAACATGAAAAAGCTGAATTGCTTTGGGTGTTTTGTTTATGTTATCATAAGGAAATGTATATAACAGTATATTTTATTACACGTCAAATAATAACTGTTAACACTTTCGTTGGCAGTCAGTGTATCCGCAATCAGACTAGTAAAACTGTGCAGTTACTAAGACTTACGTGAGTGTATAGGTGTATAGTATAGTCATTGTGTATTTATTATATTAGAGAGCGTTTAGACACACTCGTGTGACGGTAATGACCGTACAGAGATGGATAACGAAATGAGAGATAATAGTGTTGAGAAATGTTAGTTCATAGCTTTTCGGTGGCTTTGATGGCTGATTTATGAGTTTTCGCTTTATAGTTTTTGCTTTTACGTTTGAGCCGTATTGCTTCAACCTACTTACAGCTGTGGCGATAGTAGCCGCTATAGCTCGTAGCTATAATAGCCGGTATTTTACTTGGTAGTCAAATATATCTAGGAACATGTTGAAGTTGAAGCATTATGTACAAAATGGCTTGACAATATCAGAATTGTATATTTATAGCCGCTGTATTTCATAGAGCCATTTCGTGTATAAAATTACAGCGTCTGATGATGATGTCATTTGTTTAGTATTTCCCTCAGAACAATAACTAAGTATTTCCTTAGTATTTCATGGAAATCACGTTTTTTTTTTGTTTTGACAGTTCCTAAAAAGTTCCTATTCCTATTTTGATTATTTTGACTATACCCTATCCAATATAACAGAAAACTTGACAGCTAACCGAAAACTTCATACAATCCACTTTATAAACACTAGGGATGTTACCAAAACAATCAGAAAGAATCGAAATTGTTTATTCAGTTGAACTATCAGAAGAGTTGTCATCGCCATCACTGCTATCAGCACTTAAAGATATTATTATTTGGATTTTATGAAGTTTTAGGTTAGCTGTCAAGTTCCTGTTATATCGGATAGGGTATAGCAGTAAAATAGCGTATTGTCACGCAAAGGGATTGAATTGGCTACACGTGGGTTTAACTGTGCCCTTGCGTCAGTTTGATTTGAAAACCTTTTTAGACGGTCCCAATTTTCTGATAGAAAATGCATTGTGATATGATAGCATATCAATTGCTCCGATTTTTCTATTAGAGAATTGGGTCCCTGACCTCCGTTACTTTTTACTTGGAGGATTAGTTCAGTTAAATTGTGTTTTTACTAGGAAAAGAAATAGAATGAAATACTTAAATCAGAACTACCCCAAAACTTTCACTAGGGTTTTTCCCTTTAGAGTAAAAATTGAATTAGATGGAAAGATCAATCAAGGACGTACATTAGATGTGTCATTGCCACTCCGTAAGCGAAAGGCGCAATCTAAACATACAAGTAGACACCATGTAGATGTCGCAGTTGGTTGGTTAAATCAGACACATAACTAACACCCTAGACCGTTAATTAAAGAACGACATTTAACTAAGTCACTAGCATTTTGATTTAAATAAAGCATCGCCGAAAACGTTTAACGATCTGTCTTACTTACCGAAAGCCGGCAGCGTGTTGGTTAACCCTTGGGGTGCCTGGTGGGTCTGACAGACCCGTCACTTCAGGAAATCGACAATATTTCTTAAAATTAAAAACTAACGGCGCTGTGCACCTGAGTAGCTTCGCAATATAGAGTAGCAGTCAGATTACTATCCCTCCCGCAGCTCGCAATGCGCTCGCGTTCAAGTAACACGCGTTTTCTGCGCTCTCGGGCCTGAGAGACCCGACCAGGCACGCGGCGTAACTTTTAATTAGTAAGTGATTATTATTGTTTGTGAGTAGTTAAAATAAATTTTGTTATTTTAGTATCCAAAACAAATAATCTATGAGTTAATTCAACTGTGCCTTATATAAATGTGAAGTCTGATTTAGATCTCAATTAAAAAGAGTCTAGTTTTGTTGATTTAAAGATAATTGTTAATCACTGTTACCTAAATAAGAGTGGTTTTTTAATTGACCAATAAAACTTTATAAAAAGAGTTTTTTAATTAAGTCTTATTTTTTACTTTTATTATTTAAAAATAACGAATATAAATTACAACTTGTATTTGGTTTCCAACACATATATAAATACAAAAACATACAATTATGTGTAGGGTCCAGCAGACCCACCAGGCACGCCGTGTGACTTTTACCTACCAGGCACCCCGAGGGTTAAAACAAGATGGCGTCACACAACAACATCTGATTACTTTCAGAGTCTATTTTTTTGGCAAACGTTGTGCAACGTTGATTTGTTGTGTTCAGTGGTTTTTTGTTTCAAATTTAGTTTTTGGTGCAATTGTAAACATGTTGTCGACTCCGCCATGATTATTTCATGATTAGCAGTTTCCCAAAACCAAATTGGTTGCTTTAAGTCACTTTCTGTGCCAATACTAAAGATAGGTTGCGTTAGGTCACAACTTTATGAACCACCCGGAGCCGAAGCCGAAGCGGAGCGGAGCGAGGCGACCCCATGTAGTTTCACACACCCAACCTTTTTGCTTATTACCCTACCAAAGTTGAAATGCGTCTTGTTGCCTAGGAACGTTTAGACAACTCGTTAAACAATTCGTGCACTCACTTGTCTGATGGAACTTTAGCGACTTGGTTAAATGTCGATCTTTAATTAAAGGTCTAGGGTGTTAGTTAAGTGTCTGACTTAACTAACTAACTGCGACATAGACACGCGAATACGGGCACAGGTTATATACCTATTTAGAGCTGTCACTCACTCATAAGTTTGACCGCACGCGAGAGAGACAGACTATTTTGATGCCCATGCAGTGCAACGTCATTGCCGCGTGTTTATTCACAGACACTACACATGCGCAACGTGAAATGTGAATGTATCGAACGTGCCAGCTTTTGATAACTTATCTATAGGATACGCGGGACAAAGATAGAAAAGTGAGAAGATATACGGAACAGTACGAGGAAGAAACAAGCCATGCATTCATGCTTTCTCAATACTCAATATACTTAATTGCACACATTTTTTAATTACATTGAGACAATTAAAAATGGAAATAACATGTACAAAGGCGAGCTTATCTCGTTTCGTTCTGTGTCTTCTGTCCCTGTCTAGTGTCGTGTCTGAATTGCTTTTTCAGTGTATAGGGATAGCGACAAATGCCGTCAGCGGCGAATATACACATTTCATTGTTTATAATAAACTTATTTTCTTGTTAGTTGTGTAACCCGACTTGCTCTGCGTTATGATCTATGAAAATATGCGTGATGTATTTTTTATTACTAATTACTTAAGACTAGTTACGGCTTCGCGTCTTTCCCAAGAAATCATGCTTAATATGTCTAAAATTAAGCCTCATTACATGCTCGTTTAACATGTATAATCTGTCAAAACAACTACTATTTTTGCCCTCTATTGCAAGAAGATTGCAAGGTCGAAAAAGTGAAAACTGTGCGGATTTGATAATGACATAATATGATATGCCGTCATTTATTTGATAATGACATAATATGATATGCCGTCATTTATTTGATAATGACATAATATGATATGCCGTCATTTATTTGATAATGACATAATATGATATGCCGTCATTTATTTGATAATGACATAATATGATATGCCGTCATTTATTTGATAATGACATAATATGATATGCCGTCATTTATTTGATAATGACATAATATGATATGCCGTCATTTATTTGATAATGACATAATATGATATGCCGTCATTTATTTGATAATGACATAATATGATATGCCGTCATTTATTAATTACTTACGTATTTGCCTTTCCTGCATTAGAATTAAGTAAAGTAGAATGTAGTAGTCGTAAAACCCCTCCACCAACCCGCACTGAGCCAGCGTGGTGGAGTATGGCTCAATCTTACTCGGATCCGGGTAAAGGCCTGTGCCCCTCGGTGGGGACATTAATGGGCTACATTTACTTTTACTTTTACTTTATAACTTTTTACTTATACCTACTTAATATCGAAGAATGTTAAAATTGAAGCATGTCCTTCAAATGAATGACAGGTGAATCCGGCCAACGAACGGCCGGAGTTTCAAGCTTGTATGTCCATACAAGCATTTGAGTTTATTATTGTAGTTAAATTGCTTAAGCGTTGATGTTGTCAACGCGGCGTTAAAGTCAAAACTATTGATCAATTACACCAATCAAATCCCTTGTATTTCCACTTTAGAGACATGAATTATGAGAAGTAAGCTGTTATGTTAGCCAGATCATCAATGAAACGAAATGGACCCAAGAGAACAGTATAACCTTTTATTTCATAAGATCATTGTATTCCATTGATAAGTGATACTTTTCTTCATTAAATTGGCCTAATTAGTTGACAGATGAGTGAGTCAATCATCATGAAACAGCCTACATTTGTCCACTGCTGGTTTTGTAAAAGCTGGTATGGTATGTTTAGCTTTTGTCTTTTGTTTTCCACGCCATCTACTCAAATCTTGACCCTAACATTATCTCTTCTGTGCCCTAACAGCTCACGCGGGCTATCAGGATTCTCAATATTATATCTGAGTCTGTTGATATTCTCGGGGTTGCTCTGTCTGAGTTCACAAGAACAGCACTATTTGTTGTTTGTTATAGTAGAGGGAAGATAGGATAAGATAATATACTTTCAGTAGATTATAAGTAGTCGTGTAATTATGTATTTACCGCATTAGGTCTGTGCCTGTAATGGTAGATATTAATAGATAAATAAATAAATAATAATAATAATCATATCTAGTAGGTAGATGTTGAATAGATTTCTTTAAATATTCATATATATAAAAGACGTCTATTCTACGTCTACTAACTAGATATTATGTGCTGTTAGCCCCTGAATCATTTCAATCAATCATTATATTCTAAAATCTATTTTATCATTTCCCCGGTAACTAGTCCGATTGCATTCACCAAAAGTAGTTGCAGCCAAAGATAGTGATCTACCGGTTGGCAATCCAATTCTGCGGTGAGAAAAAAAATACAAGTGATTTCGCGAGAAACGTGATCTGGTTAGCCGATAGCAGCTTTATTTTGTTTGATTACAGAACCAAGTGCTTGCGCTGTGCCAAGGACCCCTGAGACACAATATCCTTACAACTTCTATTGCGTGTTAATCTACATAAGGTGCCTTTCGATTTACTATCCACAGAAATTACAAATAAAACACTCAAAAGCTCAGAAGCATACTTCTTTTGAACCCCCGACGATGATGAAAACGAGGGAGAGGTGTTGTAAGCAGCATATTCCTGATTGTCTGTGACACTCTGCCTCTCAAACGGGTGTAAAGATTTTAATGTTATTTTCTCTAAATGTTGGTGTTTCACGATGTTTCAGCACGTTTTATGGGTTTAATCAAAATAGATGTTTTTCACCTAAATGTGATATTTTTTTGAATCAAAAAACGAATATTGACATGGTTCCAGTGTTGAAAAATAGGTACCTATTCAAATTATCCTAAAACGTAGTGTTTGAAAATAATAAGTAGTTTTGAAAAATAAATAAAAGTTATATTTTCGCACTATTCTGCCGCAGACACTGACGTAACATCCATGCAGCTGTTATGAACTTTATTGATTTTAATATACTTATGCAGTTGTGTCCAGGACTCTAACTTTTAGAGTTGATATTACCGATTATCGAGTCTTACATCGCTTTAAGTTTATTGAAGTGAAATATTGCGACTGTTATCCTATAGCAGCGATCAATTCTTTGCACTCGGTAACATTTGACGTTTGACCTGACGACCATTAGATCTATGGTCTATCCAAATTATAGTTAGGTTAGGTAACATCATATTAGTGTCTAAGTATTACTTAGTGCATACAGTCACGTAAAGGAGTACTAATTTACTGCAGATTTAATTACAAGTCGTGGCATTTGATAGTTCTGCAATTATAGATTTCGATAAACACGTGCTGGATTGAAATTATGTTAATCGAACATTCTGCAATGTTTATTAGTTGGTACTGCAGTTACACATTTGTAAGGGAACATTAATCGAACTAACACCAACAAAATAGCCTAAAAGGACCCTACAATTCAATTTTTCATACAAACTTTGCACCCCAGATTTAGGGGGTTAGGGAAAGTTGTAGATTTAGGAGTTTTTATGGGATATGGGTGCAAACATGTGCTTGCATACCAAATTTCAGATTTCTAGGACTTTGGGAAGTACCCTAGAGGTTTTGATGACATGCAAATTGGTCATATTATTGACCACAACTTTTTCAAAATAAGTCTTAAAAAATATAAAAATATTTTTAGGATCCTCACACTATGTGCTTTTATTTGATATGTCACACGGCATGTTATTATAATTATATATTTTTTCTCATTTGGACCCCCAAAAGTGGCCTCTATATTCCATGCTCCGAGCTCCGAGATGTCCTTACTCAAAAAAAAAAAAATACGCGTGTAGCACCGTACACGTGTTAGAAGTAAAACTTCTGTAGCTAGATCATTAAGTGGTACCTATACTATACACCTATACCTACCTATACTAAAAGAGATTTAAATTTCCAATTTTGAGATCCAATCTCTGCTTCAAGTTACTTTTAAGTTTCAGACGTCCGATTATTTGAAATTATTTTATACTTGTACTTACTTTTAATACGTCATGTCATTTATTTCCCACCGTTCCTTATCTACAATTTGTCGCGCTCGTGGTGATATACTTAACTCATTCAATAGTGTCACTACTATTTGCATCTCGCTCAGATTATATACCATCTGACGTCACGTCTTTAAGCCGTCTCGCTCAAATGTATGCATTGCTTTGCTTGTCTCTGTGCCCAGTCCCTTTATTTAATTGATCGAGTACGTATTTTCAACTATTCCAAGTTAATGTGTACCTGCGGGGCTACCATAAGGCTTGCCACTCACCTCAGTCGCGCAGATAAATGACAAAGAAGATGGCTAAATCAATATACGGACGACTGCCCCAGACATGTACAAAGACTTCTCAACAGCCAATAGCATTTAAATATTCATTCATAAATTTAATTTACTGCGTCTGTATTTAGTTTGTAGAACTTGAAGAAAAAAAATATTAAATATAGGTAAATAAGAGTTGTTACTCAATACTCCGTGATTCCAATATGATTCCGTGACCTTTGCCGTCGCTAGAAATAAGCACCATTTTGCAATAACATGCAACATAACGCCATCTAGCCACTCCTCTGGAAACCTCCTGTTTTCAACAGTTTTGCTAGTTGGCAATTATGTTGCATGTTATTTTTAACGATGGCAAAAGTCACTAATCAATGGCGGAATCATAGAGTATGAAGTGACAACTCATAATTATTTAATCATTTCCTTCAAGTTCTACAAACTAACTAAAGACGCAGTAATTTATGAGAGAATATTTAAATGCTATTAATTGGCTGTTGAGAAGTCTTTGTACATGTCTGGGGCAGTCATTTTGCCAAATTGCCAACTCCTTTCGCGTCTCAATGATGTTTCTCCATAAAATAGCGCGCATTCATTATGATATGACATTAAATTGTGACAAAATGAGTGGCTGGGGTGACTGGCGTGCCTTATGCTACCCCCGCTAACCTATACATACCTACTTTGCTAGGATTTTTTAGGGCTACTTCATCGCGAAGCGATGACGTAACTCTTATATAATTTTATTCTTGACATTTCCTTAGTCCGCCATACGACATACCTCGATTTTTATATTTTACTTCAACATTATTGACTGGCATGAAGCATTAACTTTAAAATTACAAAAGCTTAGATATTAAAATCAAAATCGTATAATTTCAACAGTTATAACAACAATTCAACTTTAAAATATGTAAGTATTACAAAAATTACATACAAACAAATAAGCGAAACAATAAGCCATTAAACTTATGGCTCTGTAAACTGTAGACCTCGCTTTGGCCGTTTACTACAGATAAACATTAAATAGGTAGGTATAACACGTACTTAGTAGCTAAACTGCTAATTTGTGACTTGAACTGCACTATATAATAAAAAGTGGCTTTAGAACAGTTCTTGGTACCTACTTATTGTTTTCAAGAAGTCTTAATGCAGCCATCCATCACATCGGAATTTGCTTGAAAACTAAATATCACATTTGGATGATTCTAAGTGACTTTATGCGATTACTAGCTGCCCGTTGCGCGACTACGCAGCGCGTTTTAGGTACCTATTCCATAGTTACCGGCCACAAAACGATTCGTTCATCATTTTAGAAATCCATATCGACCCGTATGTGACATTGATGAAACTCTTTTCTTACAAACTGTATGGATCGCATCGCACAGCTGTCAAACATAAGTTCCGGTTCCAACAAAGAGGTTGAACGAAGTAGTTTTTGGTCACGTCACTGGTTTTGTTTGCCAGTGTTTGCCCCAGCCAGCGGCGGCGGCGCCATCTTGGCCATACCGGAAATCAAGAACTCGTGGAAGAATGCTTAAAATAATTTTTATTTGTTAACGTTTCATCAGGTTTTTCTCTCACTAATTAACATTCTTTATTGTACGAATGTATTATTATCTTATCTGATTAGTTAAAAACCGTATTGAAAATAGTTGCGGTTTTAAAAGTCTTCAGCCGACCCTGACGTCACCGATTCCAATTTCCGTTACATTTCTTAGCCACTCGTGATAGCACCCGGCTAGTAGCAAGTGAAAAGCAAATATATGAATAACCCACAGTTGAGAGGTTAAATAAATTTTACCCCCGTGCCCCAAGAAGTTTTACTTCAAAAAACTCATAGAAACTGACTCCCATCCAGAGGTACCCGTTTCAGCCAGATGTTACTATCCGTACAATCGTTTCAGAGGTGCGAATACCGCTGGGGCACAACATGGGTAGCTGAGAAAAATAAGAAACACGTCACTAAGTGCATATCACGAGTCGTATTACAACTGTCAGCATGTCCATCAGAAATATGAATGTTTATGTTACGGCTAATGTTAGGAAAGCGGCTAAACCTAACCAACTTTAATATATCCTGTGTGTATACGTAGTGGGTTTACAACTAGAATTAATCTGAAAATATCTAAGTTATATGTAATGTTGTATACCTGTTGTATAGACCTTAATAAATAAATAAATAAATAAATAAACAAATAACTTTAGGTGTCCATTTACGTTTAATTTTAAAGAAACGTTAGCGTTTTACGTTTTTTACGATTATTTTTTATTAATACAAGCTCCGCCCTACACCTACCCTGACCCACCCCTGCGCCCATGTATCAATAGATTAAGTAAAAACCGGCCAAGTGCGAGTCGGACTCGCGCACGAAGGGTTCCGTGCGATCATCTATAAAAACGGCAAAAAAATCATGTCTGATGTATGGGAGCCCCCTTTAATATTTATTTGATTCTGTTTTTTTTTGTATTTGTGCGGCAACAGAAATACATCATCTGTGAAAATTTCAACTGTCTAACTATCACGGTTCGTGAGATACAGCCTGGTGACAGACGGATAGACAGACGGACGGACTGCGGAGTCTTAGTAATAGGGTCCCGTTTTACCCTTCGGGTACGAACCCTAAAAACGAATACGATTATTTAATATTATCTAACATTAGCCGGGGTGGCCGGAGGTGGCACAGACCAGGGAAGTGTGGACGAAAGAGGGGGAGGCCTTTGCTCAGCAGTGGGACACTTTGATGGCTAAATAAAAAAAAAAAAACATTAGCCGTAACATTTACATGTAAGAGAGGTTCGTTTTCCTACTCAACGTGACGGCATATATTATGCCATCAAACACGTAAAAATAATTTTCCTTTTCGACACAACACTGTGGTAACGTCGCTCAAAACGAACGGAAAGAACACAAGCAAAATGTATACCGTCAACAACCAACAACCATCAAGTCTCTCGGTGAAATCCGTCGCCATAGCAACAAGTCTCTCGGTGAACTCCGTTGCCATAGCAACAACGCGGTGATTTTCCGCACGCCACGGTAAACATAGGACCCAGTATAGATTGGATTACCTTCGAAGAAAATGAGAGGATATAAATAATCTAGTAAAATTGTCGCCCGAATGAGTGGGGTTCTTTCATCTTTCGGATTCGCATAAATAAGTTGGTCCTGCCCAAAATACAGGGTGACATTTAATTAGCTGACCATTCGTGGTATGATAGTACCCATCATTGTGAACAACTTTCCCTATGAAACATATGGTCGCAAACGAAAATAAATTTTGGGACTCCCATAGTAACTTGAAATCAGCTGATCGGGGCAATGTACTGGGGGACGAAAAATGTTTTTCATTTGCGACCATATGTTTCATAGGGAAAGTTGTTCACAATGATAGGTACTATCATTCCTCAAAATATGGTCAGCTAATTTAATTTCACCCTGTATATGGAAGAATGAAAAAGTTTCTCTTACTAATCAAATCGATATAACTATTTAACCGTCCTCCTATAATATAATAACTGACTTAAATACTATAACTAAACGTTTCTGTTACATCCTATGTGTGTCGTAAATTATTTTCGAGAAAGTTATAATACGCCAAATAATCATATCAAAGCATTACATTTTTAACCAATTTCAGCATAGAAGGAAGTTCTCAAATCGTGGGAGCCTTCAGTATTCTGAGAAGCAAATCGAAATGCTCTCTACTATCGCAATAATAATTGCGGTTAACCCTTCGGCCATGGAACCCTAAAAACCGCTCAATACCATGTATAACACACTTTTTCATGCATTGTTAACAATCATATCATGACAGTGTGAGATATGGCGTGTCGTTCGAGCCCCATAATTACTGTCAACCTGTCAACAAATATCCGATTATTATCGGTTTTGTTATCGGTATACCGGTTACCATTTTGCAGTGAAAGCGAATGAAGATGGATCGACGATGTTTATCAGTCAACCGAAAATTATTAGACAATACAAACACCAGAGCAAACACGTTTTAGATCTTTATCTGTTACATGACCGTTGGGACCGTTGATCAAAATTGTGAGGGCGACTCAAAACAACATATATTTTGAAACCATGTTCGCTTGTAGTTTCCGTTTTACGAGAAATTATACGGCGTTTCGTGAACGAGATTTTCTTTGTTTTTAAGAAATTTTATTCCTATGAAAGAAAACGGAAGTGATGACAGTACTATCATGCACGAGATATGCATCGATTGTATACAGGACGACCTGTTTATCAGCTGACCTGACCATATTTTGGAGAGTGAGAGAGATAGTCATCATCATTATGGACAACTTTTCCTAACGTTCCCCAAAATATGGTCAACTAATTAAATGTCACGTTGTGTATCGGGTATGAACACACTGTACTTACACACTACACTAACCTAACCCATGGAGTAAAGAGTTTCATTGATCTGAGTTACACCTGACCTCAACAAAATACTTCATGTCAGTAATATACATTATTGAAGTTGTGCTTGAGAATTTAGCAAAGGTCACACTCGAACTAACGCACCGTCAAGCTGCGATTGCCTAAGTTACATCTTCAAAAGCGGATAAGCGCTTTCAACCTTGCTTATAAGCATTTTTATCTAGATACATCAAAGCATTCTGCGATTGATGACTTAACAGACTTGACTTGAACTTTTAAGTTTTGAAATGAGGAATAAAGGTGGAAACTGACCAAACGTTACTATGTGAAATGTAACATGTTACACAGCGAGTATTCATGCACTGAGTACGAGTATTACGGGGAAACCAGCGAGCAACGAGCGTAAAATGTTCCTGGCTTCCTGCTCGATGCTCAACATGCTCGATGCGAATGTTACATTACACCTTGTAACGTTTTGGTCAGTTTGCACCTTTAAGAGTTGGTTTTTACCTAAATATATAACGTTACGCTATGGTTTTTATTTCGGTTAGAAGTGAGCGCTGACTGTCGTGTTTCCATATCACACGTCCGTCGCTAGTTAGCGTAGCGATATATCTCAAACTATGAAAACGAACCAATCGGCCGCTGGCTATGTAGAGAGCTTCCCAAGCTAGAGGTCCCGGGTTCGGATCCCGGTTGGGGAAAAATAAATAAAACCCTAGGACTTGGATTGGATGTTCACACGTTTTTAACACCCACGGTAGCGTAAGGACAATCCAGTCCTTGGAACAATATTGACATTAAAATTATAAAAAAAAAAAGACATTAAAATTATTTTGACAGTGGGTACCAAGACGTCAATGAATGTCTAATTTTTGACGTTGGTACCCACTGTCAAACTAATTTTAATGTATTTTTTTTTTTTTACAAAAAAAAAAAAAAAATGGCTGCAGCCAGCAGGTTAATGTAGTTGTTTCTGGTTCCCACGACACAGGGCATCCTAGTGTGGGGCCAGAAGCAATGAATGTGCTGATAGTATGCGCTGAATCACTCTATTAGATGCATGTTTCTTTAAATGTAGAGATGCCTCAAGTAATAGCCGTAATGAAAATAAAGATTGTCACGTTGGTCTCGTTCATGATCATTGATTATTTATTTATCGGAATAACCGAAGCTACTTAATGCTTATACCAAAAGTTCTAAGACAGTTTTCGAAACTTAAGATAAAACCTACCTATTGTCGAAAGAAAGAAACTTGAAAACGTATTTTTTCCGTAATTTTTTCGGGAATTCACCGTAAAAAAAAACTCAAACATGCTCTGTAATGTAAATTATCTTATGTATTCGAAGTAACGGAATGTTTCGATGAATTTTGCTTTACTTGTTTGTAAAGCTATAGGTATACATTTTGATATAGCTCTATACTTTACACATTTTGATCATATACATTTTCTAAATACATTTTGAAAATCGAAATACATTTTGATATAGCTCTATACTTTACACACACACACGCACACAAGGCTGTGCCAATTCCAATCACTGCAATGAGTATTGATACCTATGTATTTGGGCCTAAACGACAATTTTGCGCATTATAACATAAAAGTATGCTTACACGGGTAAATTTAGAGCAATAATTGCCAGGTATTTAATTGCAGTTTCAATTCCAACAAATTGCGGCAATGTTGCCGCGATATTGCTTCTATTTGCTCCATATGGGCGTTATCTCGAGCTATTGTTGCCATTGCCGTAAATTGTGACATGATGACGTCATTTGCTCGGAATTGCGCAATTAGATAAGCTGTCTCCTCTACATAATTTCATAATTTCATAATTTCTTTATTGCACACAAAAAGTTACATAGGACAGTAAAAAACATAGAAAACGTGTACAAAGGCGAGCTTATCTCTAATAAGAGATCTCTTCCAGCAAACCAAATAGGGATGAGACAGGTGGATTGCTGAGCAGGAGTAGACCCATGTGTACAATACATGATATTTCCATTATTAGGTACCTAATTGATTTTTACAATATATTTTTTTATTATTTTTTTGCGCATTAAAGAATTTATTGAGATGTATCATAAAAGACAGACGCGTTTGCTATAACATGACACTATACTTCCACCCGGTATAGTCTGAAGTGGAGTGTGACTTTGCGCAATGTAGACCTGAGCTGGGCTACTCCCTTATCACCCTTTTGTGGGCTTATGTTTGTTTATTTATTGCACTGTATATAATGTCAAGCGAGTATCAGAAGACAGGCCTGCTTAATTACGCTCTGGCAAGAATATAAATAAAAACTTTGTTGACATAATTTTTTGGAAAATATAAAGTAATGGCTCCTTGTCTTACTTTTATACCTGAAACAGCAAACTGACGATAACCTAGTACTGTTGTTTCCCCACAGACCACATAACCCAACATACACTTAACGAAATCATGTGGTCTGGTCTGTGTGGTCTGTGTATTTCCCAGACCCTGTCTAGGGTCTATCTCCTAGTACTCGCTGACGTAAGAAATATCGCATCACAGACAGTGGACTTCGCGTAACAACAGTTACATTAACCGCATAATGAATGACCCAACGACCCAACAGTTCCTCGTATCATCGAGATGACCGAGTTTTCTCACTCATACCATAAACCTTTTTTATTGTGCGTCCAAGTTGAGATCAATGGCATAACCGGTTCGGAACGACCCGCTGACAGAATACGATAGGTATTACATAAAAATTATGTTAACTTATCGGAGAAAATTTCTCTCAGTCATTCACTGCCGCTTTTACGGATGATCTTTATTTTTTTTCCTCCTTTAATTAAACGATGATATTACGAGAACGTTCTTCAAAATGATATTACATCAACTGGTTACTGACCCCTGCCACGATAACAAACACGATGTGGTGTAGTTACATTACAGCAGTAACAAGCGCAAAAAAGGACATTTAATGACGTTGTTGTCCTTATATTTTATTGTTTCTGCAACTTGTGAAAGAGCAAAAGGACAGTTGGCAGTAGGGGAGGTAAAGAGGGGATTTCGTGACTTTCATGAGTTAGGTACTCAAGCGCGTTAGATAGATAGATAGATAGATATATAGATAGATAACTCATTTATTGGTACACACACATAATTAATAACAACAAAATACAGTAGGTACCTACAGCTGTGTGGTTATGTGACTGTACCACGGCAGTGAAATGGCCCTGACTCAGCAATGTCACAGACGAATCTGTGACGCTGGTATTATAGATGGGGCTCGGAGGATTAGTCTGAGGATATGGGAGATGTAGTTCTAACGGAGTGGCTCTAGAAAGTTTAGATTTGATAGTGTTATCAGAGAGGATGTAAGGTATCTATACACCGACGCTCAAATAACTCAAAGTACAAAGCCACCAAGAAAAAACGCTTGAAGGAACTCTATCTTTCTCTACCTTAGTATCTATTTATATATTATATTTTGTTTTTTGTTTTTATCTGTATTTATGTATTTATTAGTAAGTAGTCTATTATTTTAATATTTATCGTTGTGCACTTATGTAGGTCTACCTTTTATTAAATTATCCTCTCCATCCTAGGTTTGCTGGAAGAGATCTCTTATTAGAGATGAGCTCGCCTTTGTACATGTTTTTTCTAATATTAAGTGTCTGTATTATGTTTTCTGTGCAATAAAGTATAAAGTTATCTGTAGAACCAGACAAAGCAGAATCTACTGACGCCAAGTATATAAATCCGTGCTGACGCCACTTTGAAAACGTCATTTGGCTGTCAGTTGTTGTAATGTACGCTGCTCAGTTGGAGTCAGGGAGCACTTATCCAGTGGAGAGCGCATGGATTTCCTTTGAAACACAACTCACCAATTTACGGGTGGCAGGGGACGAGGTAAGAGAGCTGTGATTGGTCAGCCGCTGCGAAACTGTCTGGCGGCCCGTCATCGTACATAGGTTGCGTATGCGAACGTTTGTTGAATACAACACACGTTTGGCGAGCCGCATTCCCCCGCAGGCGCAGTCAATTGGATATATAGTCTCTGGTTGGAGTAGATGGCGGTCGCCTCTCTCCATTCTACAGATAACTTTGGCTCTGCAGCCTTGTCCTAAACCTCCCCGTAAGGCAAAAAGTTGTGACACATTTCATATAGCCCATCAATGTCCCCACCGAGGGGCACTCTGGCCTTTTTAGGGTACCGTACCCGTAGGGTGCCAAACGGGACCCTATTACTAAGGCTCCGCTGTCCGTCCATCCGTCCGTCCGTCCGTCAGCGGGTCCTAGAGCACGCAACCGTAATAGCTAGAAAGTAGAAATTTTCACAGAATGTGTATATCTGTTGCAGCATCAACAAATACTGAAATACGAGTGTTTTTTTTTTACGTATCCTATAATGTGTCCCACTGCTGGGCAAAGGCCTCCCCATTTCGAGCCCACATATCTCTAGTCAGAGCTAGATTGACCCACTCTGGTTCGAACGTGTCCAGGTCGTCCCGCCATCTCCTTCTGGGCCTTCCTCTGCGCCGGTGTCCGTCTATAGGCACCCATTCAGTAGCTATCCTCGCCCACCTGTCTGGGTGCATTCGGCACACATAGCCTCCCAGTTCCATTTCAGTATTGCGGTCTGCACACCCACATCTGCGATGCCAGTTATGGAGCGCAGTACGGAGTTCTTAATACGAGAGATATAACAAATTAAAGGGGGTCCCCATACAAGAGACTTGTTTTGATACACCCACGCATTTCAATATGATGGAATATTTCGCGTCAACCTACGTCGTCGTTGAGGTAGCTCAGCGGGTATGAAGTTGGCTCTCAATCCGTAGGTCGTGAGTTCTCAAATCCTCGTGAGGGCATAATCTTTTTTAGGGTTCCGTACCCGAAGTTTGCCAAACGGGACCTTATTACTGAGACTTCGCTGTCCGTCCGTCCGTCTGTCTGTCTGTCTGTCTGTCTGTCTGTCTGTCATCAGGCTGTATCTCATGAACAGTGTTAGCTAGACAGTTGAAATTTTCACAGATGATGTATTTCCGTTGCCGCTATAACAACAAATACAAAAAAAAAAACAAAAGAAATTTAATAGGGGGGCTCCCATACAACTAACGTGTTTTTGTTTTTGCGGTTTTTTATAGATATTAGTACGGAACCCTTCGTGCGCGAGTCCGACTCGCACTTGGCCGGTTATTATTTATTTTTCTGTTTTTGTTTTATTGTTTTGAGTGCTTATGTACGGTACCCTTCGTATGCGATTCCGACCCGCACTTGACCGATTTTATAGTTATTTATCATTAAAACTGCCATCTTCAAAACAAGTAAATGTAATAAATAATATACTATTATTCTATTACATTATTATTATTTATTATTATGCTCTCAAGTCTCATACTATAACAAAACTTATTTCTAATATCTAAAGTTTAGACTCTAACGGTGTTAACGTGAGCAACCAGTGAGTGATCATAGCACAAGCATTTTTAGGGTTCCGTACCCAAAGGGTAAAAACGGGACCCTATTACTAAGACTTCGCTGTCCGTCTGTCCGTCCGTCCGTCCGTCCGTCCGTCCGTCCGTCCGTCCGTCTGTCACCAGGCTGTATCTCATGAACCGTGGTAGCTAGACAGTTGAAATTTTCACAGATTATGTATTTCTGTTGCCGCTATAACAACAAATACTAAAAATCAAAAGAAATTTAATATTAAGGGGGGCTCCCTTACAACAAACGTGATTTTTTTTTGCTCATTTTTGCTCGATATTGATAATGGTAGCAGGTAGACGCTTAAAATGTTCACAATATATTGAGTATATTATTTACTTAAAAAATAAATAATTAAATTAAAATTAAATTAATATTTAGGGGGGGCTCCCATACCTATTTTTTTTGCGGTTTTTTATAGATAATGGCACGGAACCCTTCGTGCGCGAGTCCGACTCGCACTTGGCCGGTTTTTATTAATGCTTAGCTTGGTTGTTGGTCTGCTGTATGAAAATAATGTAGCCTCTCTGTATAAATATAAGTTCATGTAATACACTTTGTGCTGTAAGATTTTATGAATAAATAAATTATTATTATTATTATTTGTGTACCTTACTGAAAATTCATATAGTCTCATACCCCTGGTAACTAAACTTAATGAAAAGTTCATACATTCTTACATAACCCACTTCCCTCATTCTTTCCCAATATTCCTCACACACCCACACTTACACTACACATATCTCATTACCCATTTCATAAACTACTTTTTAGATGGTGTTTTATTAGATTTGTTACAAAATTCAACGACCAAATAATGGAAGCGGTGAAATACAGGTGATAAACCTAGTTTAGGAGACTGGGATCCACACAACTATGTGCCTAACTTTTCATCTGAATAAATTATGAATTACGAATTATTATTATATATTCTAAAAATACCTCAGCTTATGCAACACCAAGCGATTTAACTCCACAATATATTTGAAGATTCCATTCTCAAGTCTGTCTCAGACGTTGACGCGTATCTAAATCTCGGCACAAAGCTGTCTCCACTTATGATGTTGCGAGACCCACTGATGGTTTCATTACACATTACGCTAAATCGTCAGGTGTAGTGTAAAATTGCTTTACGTCCTACGGTAATGCGCAAGGCGAGGTCACAGTGAGAGGTGAACCCAAACAGTCATGAGCGTTAAATGTTGAGGTGTTTTTAATTTTACACATTTTACAGCTACGGTTTGTTGTAGTTTTATGTGTACTTACGATGAAATTTTCAATAAAAATTGGCTTCTAGTTTTGATGCGAGCACAATATTTCATGGAGTATTGTTTTAAGGTCCGTAATAATAAACTGCTCTCAGCTCTTAAAGTTGTCTCAGCTATGTCACAATGTAAGTTTTACGTCATTTCAAAATCTGATATTATCACGCATTAGAGATAGTTCTTAGGGCAGAGAGCAATTTATTTCGGGCCTACATACAAAAAATGCCTTATGAATGCCTTATTCATTCTTAATTCATAACAATTTCATGACTACTTTATAATATTCTTTACAAACAATTCGTATATACTTATAAGTATCACTAGTTAAGTTTGGAAATTAATTTAACTTACTTTTATCTTCTTCAATCTTTATAAAACAATAAAACGCACGCAATTCCCTGCCTTCAAACCTACCTTCGCTCAATGACCGAATCAGAATTCTCAAAAGCCTTTCAAAGTTTACGATCATTGACGTCATGCTGGTACCTACGTCGCGATCTCGACCCTGGTGTTTGCTGAATGCTTAATTTATGCACCTTAACTTAAGGACTATCATTGTACTGATTGAGAGTAACTCGACGAAATCATAACTGTACTTCGCATATTAAGTAAATCGAGCCACCAGTTGTTTATTGAGTCGTCATTAATTCTACAAACGCTTATGAAACCGTGCGATCAAAATTGTGTGAATCAGATCTAATCCGCCTTTGTTTTAAACTAGCTTAAGCCCGCGACTTCGCCAGCGTAGTTCGATCACAATCCTCATTGAGATCTTATAAAGTTCTCACACAAAAAAATACAAACTTCAAAGGTTTTGACCCTCGAAAGTAAAAATCTCAGCAAAATAGTTTTAAGTGGTTTCCTACATCAAAAAATCCTTCTCTCACAGCCTTCTGGCTTCGACCCTCGAAAGTAAAAATCTCAGCAAAATAGTTTTAAGTGGTTTCCTACATCAAAAAATCCTTCTCTCACAGCCTTCTGGCTTTAGCCGTTCAGCGCCTGCATTCTCTTTTGAGTCATCTCATCAGTCTCTTTTGAGGTTAATTTTGCCAGTGTCAAGTGGTCAGGTTCTCATTTGAGAACCTGGAAATTAATGTCTTGAGATGATTTGTTGATAACGATTGATGTTTTGTCGCTCGTTAGCAGTACTCGGGGAGGACGTGAAGGGCTGTAGGTTCGTTCCAAGTTATTCCTTCGGACGTGAGCAACTGCCTCCCCTTTACTTTAGCTGTTTCCTCTTTTATCCTCGACTCAAAGTAACTTAAAAAATTGCATTCAAATTACAATCTTTGATGACACTTGCCGACAAAGTCAAGCTGCAAGCAAACGACTAAGCATACGCTGTCAGTCAGTCAGTCAGTCAGTCAGTCAGTCAGTCAGTCAGTCAGTCAGTCAGTCAGTCAGTCAGTCAGGACCTGTTTTTTTTTAATATTCATAAGACATGGGAGATTACACCAATTCTAGTATTACCCAATCGCATCCCATTTCACTATTTCTGTTTCGCGAATCATTTGCACACAAACGGCTTCTGTGCTCTATGACATAAGCACTAAGTATTAAGCAAACGTATAACCTATCACCGGCATTTTAGAATGTGGACTGTAGAAAGTGCATGATGCAGTATTCTTGGTGTTAATGAATGAGAAATCGATACAGCAAGTGTAAAAATTAGGGTTAATTAATATTTATGAGATGATGATTAGACAGTTTATTTTTTTTATGTGTCGATCTATTTGAGTGGCTTGAGTACTCTTACACAAGGTGTAAATGAATTAACGCAAAATGAGACACCACTTTGTTGGACATCATTACAGTCTATTCGTGATAAGAATGCAGGGAAATTTAAATTTAAATCTGTTAACACACACTTACAGGACAGGACACAACCTTCGCGTTCGAAAGTTTGCCTTCAACTGTGAACTTGGCTTGATAATTGGAAACGATTTTATTGGTTACGGGGCGTGGCTAGGCCGCCGGACAGTGATGACTTTACTGCATTCTTATCACGAATAGACTATAGCAACTTTCATTATGAAACCGTTTTGATCAGAGAAACTTTATTTTTCATTTCTCCATACAAATCAGCTGACCCACTCAGGCCAAAATGTACTGGGAAATGAAAAATAAAGTTGCTCTGATCAAATCAGTTTCATAATGAAAGTTGCTCAGAGTGATGTCCCAACAAATTAGTTTCTCATTTTGCATTAATTCATTTACACCTATATCAGTTGCTTACTGTACTAGAGAAAAGGCAAAAAAGGCTCTTGTATTTTGTAAACCCTGTAGAAAAAAATGTTGTATAGCACACACACTGTGGGGTGGCAGAGGCACAAATTGTGCCCACTTTTAGCCAGTTATTCATACTACATTTTGCGGACAGAGGGCTAGCCCATCGCTAACAGCATTAGACATAGACCTTTTGTAATGTCTCGGGAAGGTGAGGAATCCTTAAAAATAATAAAAATAAGAAGAGAATGAAAATAAAATGGCTTCCGCAAGGCATTATACGATTACGATTTCTGGTTACCGGCAAAAACTCGACATCGGGTGTTTGTTTATAATCTTATGAATAACTTATTTGTAAGTCTTTTTGGTTTTACGCTCAAGTTTTTATTGCAAAATAATGTATTGCAAAAGAGAACCACAGACTGGCTCCCAGTAAATGCAAAGAGAAAGCGTGGCCGACCCAGGAAGAGATGGAGTGATGAGTTGGCTCTATGGGATAAAGAGTGGAAGGAGACCGCTCAGGATCGAATGGAGTGGAAGAGGGGGAGAGAGGCCTTTGCCCAGCAGTGGGATATTACAGGCTCATAAAAAAAAAAAAAAAAAATGTATTGTGCTCGACAAAAAGGGTGGTAAAAAAATAAATATCAATGTCAAACTCAAAGGTTTTATTTGGTCATTGTTCACCTTTTCGCTATGAGGGGGGCTATTTGGAAGGAAAAAGCACTAAACTAAAAAGCCAACTTAGCCCTCTAAACGTCATAATGACGTCATGTAGTTTTCGATATCAACTAAAATGACGTCATAATGACGTTTAGAGGCTTTAGTTGCCTTTTTAGTTTAGATCATTTTCCTTCCAATGATTAATTAATTCAAGTATTTTTTTTTATATGTATATAAGTAAGTATGCGGATCTATTGTCAAAGTCTTAGGTGTTTTACTGCGAAGCTGATTTGATTGAAAAGAGGAGGGCAGGTAATTATTATTGTAAAGTTTCTGCGAAAATCTGAAATCGTCAAGAGAACTAACGAACAAAGATATTTTTCTCAAAATCGTTTCTTTATACTCTGTCCAATTATTTCCTTATTGAGTTTATTAGCAATATATTTTATTGCACGTGTCGCAAACTTTTGGCTTTTGGCTCAAAAGTGACGATTGAGTTAGGTATCTTAATTACGATAACGCTTCCGTAATCGGCTCGAAGATTTATTTATTATTTATTCACATTAATTATTTGTGTCATGCATGACAGCCAAAGCCAGGTCGACACAAATACTCGTATACAAAATTACAAAATACAATTAACTGGTTCGCCGACAAATCTTATGTAACAATTGTTCGCCATTGTTCGGTCGTTCGAGCGGTGTGCTTCTGAGAGTAAAGGGGTTAAAATACAATAATTACTAATTAAAATGCAATGAATTATGATACACCCTGTATACTGGCAATACGTTTTCTTAACACTCTTACACTTACATTTATTAAATTATGTCTAGGTCATCCGAACAAGATGCTTCGTTAGTATTTTGGTAGGCGCCTATCAAGCCCACTTATTTAGTTAAACATTCAAAATTAAATTACCAAAAACACCAAATATTAGGCTATAAGATATTTAAATTAGGAAATAAAAGTTTCACTCTCACTAAATCCCGTATTCATTTTAGTTTTATTATTACAACTTTTTTTGGAAAAATCTTCTGTTGACGATCTTCTTCGGCCAATCAGTAGACAGTTAAAGTTGTAGTTTTGGATTAATTGGGGATTTTAACACAAATAGTGAATTATACACCCAGATCAACAGACAAAGCATTAGCAATCTTGTTACCTAATTGTTTTAATTTTCGCAACTTTTTCTAGATTCTGGGATTTGACCTTTGTCTGACCTAACTGCTATGAATATGGATTTTTGACAGAATGCAATAGAAACGGTTGTGCATGTGCAGTCTTCCATCGATATTTTGGCTAATGAGTGAGGTTTACAGGGGGGCGCCACCTCTAAGCAACTTAATGCAACGAACCTGTCATCGACACAGACCTTTCAATCCTAATTGACCGAGCGAGTGATTTTGTTTTCGTCTCGCTCTATGTATGTCTGTCAGTGTTCTGGTCTATAGGGGCCACAGTTTTCAAGCGATCCTCACAAAACTTGGCACACGTGTTCCTTGAATTAAAGTATTTTTTTTGTCGAGAGCTCTTCTCTATTTTCCCCTTGGGGGGAGTTAGGACGTCATCAATTTTTTGTATAGGATTTGTTTTTTTGTTTTTTCTGAAACCTATCCTGTGGGTTATCAAATGAAAGGGCTTCATGAGCCGGTTCTGAAAATATACTACAATATTAACTTTCGCCCACCTGTTTTCTAAAAATCCAAGAAATACTTTCAAAAAACACCAAGTTTGGACTCCTCGAAGTAGGAGACGGATTAATTGATTCACGGTCCCCCCTGTTCGCGAGGTCTACTGCCCACAGGTCTACTGCACACAGGTCTACTGCCCACAGGGCCACTTGTTGTATTGGTCATCAGCCGCGCCAGACGATTGTTGGAAAGGTTGATTTTTGGTTAGCTGAAAGGTATTCATAATCGTATTTCAAAACACCTCTATTAGTTCACACCAGGGAGCTCTTATCCAGTGGAGAGCGCATAGATACATTCTCCTTTGAAACACAAATCACCAATTTACGGGCGGCGGCGGGGGACGAGGTTAGAGAGCTGTGATTGGTCAGCCGCTGCGAAACTGTCTAGCGGCCCATCATAGGTTGCGTATGCGAACGTTTGTTGAATACTACGAACGCTTAGCGAGCCGCATTCCCCCGCAGGCGCAGTCAATTGGATATATAGTCTCTGGCTGAAAGGTTTTTAGTCGTATTTCAAAACACGTCTATTAGTTCACACATAAACAAACAAGTTTTGGACTGATTAAAAATAATGCGTTTATGTATAACCATTTCGATTCGACCGAATCGACGGAACCAAGATGATTTCATTAGTGTTGCACTAGTTTTTTTTAAGACTTATCTACAAATGCATACAAATCAAGTTATTTAAGTTTTAATATTAAGTTATAGTGCAATAAAAAATATGAATATGAAATCAAGTATTTCAAAACAGTTTTAATAATTCTATTTTCTATACTTATTGCAAATTGAGAATTCACAATGATTTAAGTATGAGCTCCGTGGTCACGATTGCCTCTCACGCTGGTTGCTGGTTCAAATCCACTGCAGCAGCCGTACTCCAACCTTTTTTGTGATTAAAATCCGATACTGTTCAGAATACTCCACATTGAACTTTATTTTACTTACATCAAGAGTTATTTTAAAACGGTTATGGTATTTTCTCGGATGAATTGCGATCAGATAAGGTAGAGTGCTAATGTGTATTAATGAGACAAGTAATTTATCTTAAGGTGAGGTGATGTATAACATCGTGAGGAAACCTTCAATCTCCATAACTGCGGCGATGTGCTAGCCCCTGTCACGCAAAATGGAGTATTGAATTGGCTATATGGATGTCGCACAATGGGTTGTGTCCTGTGGCACGATTCTCGCGCCTTCTATATACGATATCTACACCTATATCGAGTGATTTCCTATGGGAATCTGTCAATATAGGTCTCGATATCCGTATATCGAAGGCGCGAGAATCGACCCGGGAGCTTGATTCTCGCGCATTCGATGTACGGATATCGAGTCCTATATCGAGTGATTTTATAGGGGAATCTGTCAATATAGGTCTCGATGTCCGTATATCGTAAGGCGCAAGAATCGACCCGGGAGCTTGATTCTCGCGCATTCGATGTACGGATATCGAGTCCTATATCGAGTGATTTTATAGGGGAATCTGTCAATATAGGTCTCGATGTCCGTATATCGTAAGGCGCAAGAATCGACCCGGGAGCTTGATTCTCGCGCATTCGATGTACGGATATCGAGTCCTATATCGAGTGATTTTGTGGGGGAATCTGTCAATATAGGTCTCGATATCCGTATATCGAAGGCGCGAGAATGGGAGCACGATTCTCGTGCGAATCAGTACGCGGTTCACGGTCAGTACTTTCCTGAGTTCTATGAAATAGCACTACGTGACGTCATGTGGCGGGTGTGCCGAGCGGCCGAGCCGCCAACATTGCGGCAATATTGCCATTTTTTGTATGGGGGTAATATTGCCCCATATAAAAATGGCAATATTGGCGTAAAATGGCAATATTGCTGGCACGGCACATCTACAGGGTGTAACAGAAAGGTGTAGTGATATTTTAGGGGGTTGTTAGGGACATCATTCTGGGCAACTTTCACTATGAAACTGATTTGATCAGAGCAACATTAATTTTCACTTCTCTATACAAATCAGCTGACCGCCCGCCCGGACCAAAACGTATGGAGCAATGAAAAATAAAGTTGCTCTGATCAAATCGGTTTTCATAAACTCTATATCAAACAAATAGTCGCAAATGAAAAAAAAATTTAGTCCCCCAGTACATTGCCCCAATCAGCTGATTTCAAGTTACTCGTACTATGAGAGACCCAAAAAAAATTTTCGTTTGCGACTTTATGTTCCATGGTGGAAGTTCTTCATAATGATGGGTACTATCAGTCCCCAAAATATGGTCAGCTAATTAAATGTCACCCTGTATAATAAATTAATAAGTGACGGACTGGTGATGGATAACTACAATACTGAGCCAAATAAATAAGTGTAATATTTATCTTATATTTGAATAAAAGTTAACATTATTGATACGAAGAAAACGTCAACGTCACCATTACCTTCTAATGACTAAATACTATCTCTATTTATTCGCCTTCATTGGAAACAGTAGCTACTGTTTCCAATGAAACAATACTACAATAAAAGAGTTCTTCGAATGTATGAATTGTAATGTAACTACTAGGATCTATAAAATCTAAATACACTACTCCTGATAATCGGACATAATCATAACATATTATTTCGAGGATCACTCGAAAAATACCATTCTGACCCGTTTCTGAAAGAGTGATCAAATGTAACAGGCGATTAGTAAAAGACTAACTCAAAATACGGCACGTGATTATTCAAAACGAGTTTGACAAAAGTTTTACAAGTTTTCACAGCTAATTTCCCTTTTGGGAATCGGGCGAGAATTGGGTTATTGAGTTGTCAAAGTTCTATAAAGAATAGAGCTGACTCGTGTTTGACGTAGCGGACCTAAGCTGTCGTTTGTTGGATTCGTGAATTACCTCACACAAGTGTGTATCAGATGGACTTGCCCCTGTGGTGATATCTTGAAGCTGCATCACAAAACGTGATATAAGTATCTCAATTACTATTATCATCATCTCATCTGGGAGAAGGCGTGGAACTTGTAGTCAGGGGAGGCCTAAGAGGCTTAAGCCCCCCATAAGTATATATTTTACTACAATTTTTTCATATATCCTAACCCTTCTGTTCGTTCTCCTGGCCGGAAAAGAAAAATATTTGACATTAAAATTAGGGGAAGTTATGCTTTCATCCCTTACAATAGATGTTTTCAGACGTCTTGGTGTCACCTGTCATGCACCCTATGGAGGGTTGTTTTGTTTTTCAAAGGTTTATTCAAATTAAAGTAATAAAAGTACAAGACACTCATGCCCGGTTTCCTGGGCGCTGATTAAATTTAACAGGTTGGTTAAATCAGCTTCAGCCAATCACGAACCGCTATTATTCAAAATGACGGAACTTGATTGGCCGACACTGATTTAACCAACCTGTTAACTTTAATCAGCGCCCAGGAAACCGGGTGTCATTGTTGTAGCTTAGCCTGAACAAATATCATCTCGCAGATTGGAATACCTTCTAGAGATTTAAGTGCCTAATGCACATAGTATTAAGTCTATTCACATCTTATGTCCTAATACCCTATGGGGAGTGTCTTACTGCTAGAAAAGGATTATGTATGTATAGTATAAGCAATACTCTGCCAAAAGGATGATAAGTTTACGTTTTGAAAGTAAGTTAAATAATAATAAGTATTATGTTTTTCCTACATTAACGGCCGATTTCACCAACAATCTCTATCTTTCAGGGGACACTTTATTTCATCTCAGGGGACACTTTATTTCCTTTCAAGGGACACTTTATTTCCTTTCGGGGACACTTTAGTTCCTTTCAGGGGACACTTTATTTCCTTTCAGGGGACACTTTAGTTCCTTTCAGGGGACACTTTATTTCCTTTCAGGGGACACTTTATTTCCTTTCAGGGGACACTTTATTTCCTTTCAGGGGACACTTTATTTCCTTTCAAGGGACACTTTATTTCCTTTCAAATGCTGTCTTTTTTTGCACAAAATTTACTTTATAAAATATATCTGCTGGAAATATACAATTCTGAGAATGTCAAGCCATTTTGTACATAATGCTTCAACTTAAGACTTGTTCCTAGATTTATTGGATTACCTTGGCCACAAGCCTATTGTCCTCTAACTGTTGTTGAAATCGGGGGATCGTCGGGTCAAGTTCAGCACCTCCCCTCCAAAGAAACCATCGTGGATCCGCCACTGTTTGAAATTGCGTATAATAATTATCCTGTTTCTTACATTCACAAATTATTAAATTAAATAGATAGAAAACATAGGTATACTTAATTGACTTTACACTCCACTGGCTATGGCCTTTCATATCTCGGGATAATTGACCTAATATACCTTAAAAGGTTTTCTTTGATACCTATTAAACCAACATCAGATATTGGATACAGAAAACCAAAGTGGGTAAAAGTCACATTAAGATAAGTCACACATCCAAACCGCTTTGAAACAGGCAATAACCATTTTATCCTTCCTGGAATCATACATACACTAGAGATTAGATTTAAGTCAGCTAACAGTTGAAATTAATGTTAGCCGTATCATTTTCAGCTTTAATTTCTTCTAAACTTTGCCGCGTATTATTTAAAAATCTTAATTTTCGTGCCAAACGTCTACTTTCCAAAACTTACGTCCTTGTTTGCTATTCAATCAGCAGATATTATGGAATCGTCAATATGTGTCAGATGACAACCGCAAACGGTTCCGGAATCGCAACCGCCTGAAGAACATGAATAACTGAATGTGGTTGACAAAAACAATGCCCCATAAACTGTCAACTTCCCATCACCGATTGACCGATGACCGAACGAGAAAGCGCTCACTATCTTTCAAGATCCACATTGTTTTCACCGAAGATGTATTCGACGGGTGTCATTAAATTCATAATTCACGTATGGCCCGAAGGCCGAATTATGCACCGCGGGAGTCAGGGAGAGAGGCGGCGGCGGGTATATAAGCTCGAGGCACCATCACACAGCACATCACAATCGAAGACGCCGTGGTACAACATGAAAGCATTCTTGGTAGGTACCCGCAGTGCAGATGTGAAAGTGTAGTGACCTGTGACCTGTGATCGACTTCCTGCAACCAGCCTGTATTGTCGTCTCGATTGCGTTTAACCTATAGTGATATAACTCCAGCCACTAACTAGTTTCAATTCAAAGTGTTATAACGATGAGCAATTAACAAAAGTGGATACTAATTGTGACAGTTCCCAAGGATTTTGATTCGTGAACTGCAATCGAGGCGATAAGTGTTTTGGACGCAGGGTCTCGGGATGTTAGCGGTGTTATAATATGAATCTTTGTGTACCAGGTATTAGCTGCCGTAGCGGCACTCGGCTCAGCACGGCCTGAGGCGGGATACAGCTACAACGCGCCCGGTGGCGGCGGCGGCGGCGGGTTCTCGTCCGGCGGTGGTCACGGTGGTGGCGGTGGCTTCTCCAGCGGAGGCGGACACGGTGGCGGCGGCGGGTTCTCCAGCGGCGGCGGGCATGGCGGCGGCTTCTCCAGTGGAGGCCTGAGCTCCAGCAGCTTCGGAATCGGAGGCGGCGGATTCTCGTCCGGCGGCGGCTTCAGCAGCGGCGGCGGCGGCTTCTCCTCCGGCGGCGGCGGCTTTGGCGGCGGCTTCGGTGGCGCCCCCATCGTGCAGAAGCACATCTACGTCCACGTCCCGCCCCCAGAGCCCGAAGAGCACCGCCCGCAGGTCATCGGCGGCGGCGGCGTGCCCCAGAAGCACTACAAGATCATCTTCATCAAGGCGCCCTCCCCGCCCGCGCCCGTCGCGCCCATCATCCCCGCGCAGGCGCAGAACGAGGAGAAGACCCTCGTCTACGTGCTTGTCAAGAAGCCCGATGAGCAGCCCGACATCAACATCCCCACCGTCACCCCCACCCAGCCTTCAAAGCCCGAGGTTTACTTCATCAAGTACAAGACCCAGAAGGAGTCCGGCGGTGGTTCTCTCGGCGGTCTGTCCGGTGGTTCTCTGGGCGGCGGCATCTCTGGCGGTTCTCTGGGCGGCGGCATCTCTGGCGGTCACGGCGGCGGTATCTCTGGTGGGCATGGCGGTATCTCGGGAGGCTCCATCTCCGGTGGTCACGGCGGCTCTTCCGGTGGAGTCAGCTCCTCATACGGACCCCCTGGTCAGTCCGGCCCCTATTAAACCGCGCCCTCGACGCGCGCACCATGTGATACCTGAAGTTTGCCGGCGTTTAGTTTAAGTAGAGAAAAAATTACGGTGCCTAAATGTATTTATGTAAATAGTAATTTTAATGTATAATTTTAGTTGTATGATATAATTCTTTTGCATAAAATCGATAAACAAACTTAATACCTCGTTGTTATATTCTCTCGTCAGCAATTTCCATTACTATCCAAGCCCTTATTTGCTTCACAAATGAGTCGACTAAACTCTCATCCCACACAGGCTTTGTAATAATCTATTCTTGGTTATTGTTGGTAGGTATAATGTTATCATAATATGTTTAAATGGTGGGTCGTGTCGTGTGTATAGAAAGCGGTGTTTTCACCGGCGACATATGTTGCGCAACTCACCTCGCTCTGACCCCTCCATTGCATAACCGAAGAAAGATGCCTCTCAGTCTCAACTATTACAACATAAAGCTTATACATTTTTCGATTTACAAACGGTATTCTATAAACCGTTATTGCACATAATAAATAACTTGTTTGTGTAACAGCTTTTAGTTTTGTCGTAATAATGTCTACTTTTTAGTGGAACATGCCTTTCTCTCTTTCTATCTACAAATAGAGAATTAAAAGAAAATGCAACTGAGTCCATGCCACTTCATATGGCAATAAAAATAGTATAAATTAAAAAATAACACACCCCATGACACTAACAATGAAACCATATAAGCAAAATTTGGCTGACTTAATTTATTTCTTGTCCAACTCATAACTTTTGAACCACTGAGCCGATTTTGATAAATCATGGCTCAACTATCATGGGAAAGTCAACTACTATTTATAGAAAACCGTACTAAAATCCGTCTTCCCGCTTGTCCACAAGGGTGCCACGGCCATACACACACAAAGACAGACAGACAGCAGTGCGTCAGTATACATGACTAATATCATCCCTTTTTTCGTGGGGGGTTAAAAGCATCCCTGTATGTTGGTATGTACAGCCAAGCAGTAGCTAACGCCCCCAGACTCATTAATTCTTTACGACGGGGGGCCAGGTATCTGCTTGGCTGACTGTACGTTATTGACTGCAGGAAAACATATTGATATGTACAAATTTTAATAATAAATCAAAAGTCTTACGTATATTGAGGTCAAAAGGCTAATTGTTTATTTATTCAACTATAATAATAGATACTCTTTACTTATACCACAGATACTATAATATTATACTAATACTTATACAATATAGTAGCGTCACGGCTTTTCTTCAAAGAGCGCCCACGATTAGCCAGCAATTTATATCTACTCCATTTCGTGTGACTGGGGAGATTAGTTATATTAAGCCTTAAAGTGAGAACCGTACTCAAAAATGTATTTATATCCTATATACTACTATTATTTATTATTATTTTATACTTTATTGCACAAAATAACACATTTTACAACACATGACAAAGGCGAGCTTATCTCTATTAAGAGATTTCTTCCAGCAAACCTAGAATGGACAGGAAATAATTTAACAACAGGTAGACCCATGTGCACAACATTAAATAAGTTAAAACAATAAACTACTTAACAATTACGTACATAAATACCAGACTTATAGATATAAATATGTTAAGCAAATATACCTGAATAAAAGTACTTAAATTTAATACGGTAGACAAAGATAGTGTTCTATATACTATTGAGAAGAAACTGTCTCTCAAGACACAGCTCACGCTAATTTGAAGGACAGGGACAATTTACTTTTTTTTACTAGTTCATGGCCACAGAAATCGACAATAAAAAAACAAATAAAAGAATGACCGGTCTATTAAGTCTCATATCAAATGGCGCTTCTTATTGTTCTCATTACTGACATACTTCACAAACACAAAAATAATGAGGTTGTTATTGTTATTAATTATGTAAGAACGTTGCGCACAAATCTTTTAATACTGCGGTTCAGGGGTACGATTCACGCACATTCGATACACGGATATCGAATGTTCGAGAATCGCACCTCCGATATCGTTCCTTTTAATTAGAAAATGTTAATGAAACAAAAAAATAGGTTTCGATCTTCCTGAGTACGCCAGTCATTATCGACACAGGAAAAGGCAAGGCAAGGGGGGGGGGTATCTAAACATTTTTTAGCGATTATCCGAAAAATTAACCTGACAGTTTTAAAATAAGTCTTGGTAAATTAAAGCTCACATGATCATTAGAATTAAAATAGCCTACACTGTATCGGTAAAGACTTTGTGGTAGCTCTGGCTCCTTTGATCTTTCAAATCATGTTTTCATTACAAGTGAGAAGTTACAAAAATCATTCTGGTGAGAAAATGCTAAACTCTCGTTTTATCGGTGTCGTTAAAAACCGTGTACGGTTGTTCCCAAGGTAATAAAACTAAAGATTTACTTTACTTTATATTTGCGAAACACTGTGTTACATAATATTGAAAATATTGTGTGTGACCTGCAGACTCTAAAAGAGAATACGTTATCTTATACATACAATGTCTCGAACAGCATCTATCTTAAAATAAGTTATATTTATATTAACAAGAAATCAGGTTGAAAATGTTGTGGGAATTTCCTCTTGCCATAATAAGGGGAATAAAATCTGATGGCCGCTTGGCGAAAAATAACGGAAAACATAAGTATAGTTGCTTTGATCAAATCAAGTTCATAGTATAAAAGTTGTTCAGTAAAATACATAATTCATTTCATATTTACTGTCATATTATATTGAAGTACATGGCGCTTTGAACCTGAAAATCGAGAAATCATAAATTAATTTATCAATTATTTTCCCTTTACTGTAGATATGCGTCTAATGGGAAAATAAAATGTATAAATGTACATTTTATCCTTTTTATTATTTGACTGTTTTAAGATATGAAGTTACATGTTTGTATAAATTAATACCTATTAGCACTATGTAGAAGTAAACAGACAAATAGGCAAAACAAAACACAAACACGTCTTTTTCGATACGGAATTGTAGAGGTTATGATTCTCACGCATTCGATATACAATATCTATACCTAATCGAGTGATTTGTATGGGAATCTGTCAATATAGGTCTCGATATTCGTATATCCACGGCGCGAGAATCATACGCCGCTGCCGCCTCAGATTCTCGCGCAGTCGATAATCGTCGCTCTATCGTATGGAATCACTCGATATAGGTGTCGATATCCATATATCGAATGCGCGAGAATCACACCCCAGGTTGCATGCACCTAGATAAATAAAATACATATTCTTTCTTTTTCAATACCTATATTTGTTAACTTATAGTACATTTAATGGAAAATATCTGACCGCATACTATCGAATAAGCAACATTTCAAAAATATATCACACGATTACAATCCCTAACCTACATCTTTCAACACTTGCTTGAAATCATCAAATAAATGCGTAGTATAGGTGAAACAATAATAAAACCCCAAATGTACGTCTTGATTTGCTTAATAAATCCATTAGCGTCAGTAACAATTGAGAATCGGCATTATAGTACAGTGTTAATGTACACATTATTACGGCCGTTGAATCAGGTTATGAAACTATCTCTTTCACTCGAGGCTACACTGTAGTTCCATTGTTTGGCGCGATACGGAAATGCTGCTCGTACTATAAAGGGTAACATTTAATTAGCTGATCATATTTTTGGGAAGAATAGTAACCATCAGTAACTCTCCGTGTATTGACCCGATCAATCAGATGATTACAAGTCTCTATATAAAGTCTAATATAAGTCTAATATAAACAAATGTATGGACGTGTATAGGGTTTATTTTATTTATTAGTATATATATTTACATATTTATTTTATAAATTATAATCACTATCAGTATATTTTATGTTACTTTATATAAATAATATATATTCTCAAAGTAAATTTAAGAAATTTCATAATATTTTGGTACAATTGTTTGCTTTTTCTTCATTGTTTATTACATACACAATATAAAAGCTAATGTCTATGCCAATAAGTTAATTAATTAAGCATGAAAATTAAATTAAATTTACATAGCACTTACAGTATTATTAGGTACCTACTTTTTATGTTATGTTATGTTACCTATTTTTTACGGTGACCGCGTGAATTTCCCATACAAACGTAATACAAAAATGATTTGAATTTGAGAAATAGTTCAAAGCCTTTAGACTGTTAATCGGATTAATACAGTGTTTACGCAGGTCGTATACCAAGGTTCTTATTCAAATTACTTAAATATTTTTAAATTGGTTGAAGAGGAATCCTGGTATACATACCAGGAACCTGCGTAAACAGTGTTTAAATCCGATTAACAGTCTAAATACGTTAAACTATTTCTCAAATTCAAATCATTTTTGTATTACGTTTGTATGGGAAATTCACGCGTTCACCGGTCCCTTAAAAGGAGGACTCCACTTATAACGTAATTGAAATAGAGTGTGTTAAAGTTTTTTTTTTTTTTCTATGGGAGACCCAAAGTTTCCGTAATTCGGAACACTATCACAGTAACGGCCTATGTGGAACAAATATGGAAAATACGACTCCCTAAAATGACACACGGCAAATTGCAATTAAATTAAATAACTAATTTCTTTAACCTTAAATTAAAATGCCTCCAAAGCTATTTAGCAAACCTAACCAAACCTGACACTTTAACGTTCTCTTTCTTTTAACTCTTTACCTATCACATAACAAAGCTTCAAAAGTTTTCCAACAAAGCTTTTCCCCGCGCATCGCGAACGCGCACAAGACCCTGCGCGTACGCATGCTCACCGGATGTTACTCGTTACTTCATTACGCGGTGACGCACGGTTACGTTACTTACAATACCGGCCGGGCTGGATCTTGAGCTTTGTTTTCGGACATGTGGGTCAGTTTGTTTGAGTGTTTTGTTTACTGTTTTCTGCTGTTCTGGGAACAGGCTTGAGTTGGATATTTGGCGTAATTGTGTCTCACTGCTTGGCAAAGGCTTCCCCCTCTTGAATTCCCTGGACTGCAAATTTTTTTTGTGGATGGGATTAACCTTCACTGTCACGGCCATTTCTGAAAACTGGAACATAGCCTCTTCAGTAATTCGTGAAAGAAATACGAAAAACAAAGATATCACGTATCCTCCGCCATTTGAGTTTGTTTACTCCCAATATTGGCATTTCCAACTTTCGTTTATTTTGAGGACAAAAAATAACAAACAATCCAAATCCTATCAAGTTGAACCCAAACTGACCTAAACAAATGTACAAACAAACTTGAAAGTTTTTGTAGTATCTGCTGGAATCGACCACCACTCGAACGTCTTAAACTTAAAAATTCAATACACTGCTCCGTAACAATCGAGAATCTTCGACCTCTTATAAATGCTGTATCTTCTGTGTTTCATCTCCTCATACCTATTAAGGCTTTATCACGGGTGGGTCGGTAGCGATGAGGGTGTCAGAATAAAAGAAACTCTTTGAAGCAAGGCACACCAAGCTGATGACGGGGCGGTTCGAAAACGGGCCCACGCTTATGTCAATTAGGGCTAGGGAACGGTTCCCAAAAGACCGGTTCATAAAGGTTTTGAACCAGGTTTTTCATAATCAACCGCTCGGAGCAGAACCCATGTGCGAACGTTATTGCCGCTGGGATTAACCTGGTTAAATCATGCGTAGAAATTGATTCAGATGTAACACAAGTGGTGGTCAAATGACCATACATTTAACAAAATTGACAACCGCTCCGCCTCCGCATCGCTTCAGGCCCGCCCCTGCGCCGCTCCCGAACCGCCGTTGAAGTACTCTTTAGATTTTGACCACCGATCAGTGATTTACTCCACCTGTCATCACCTCGCCGCGCCAAGTGTCCTGCTCAATGAATCCATATTTCCATATTATGTTTTACGACATCTTGGACTGGGTCTGTTGATATTTATATACTAATAGTATACCTTAAGAAACGGTATCAAGTATAAGGAACTATCGATATCTGCCTTCCGTAGAAATAAGAAATGATACTGTACGTATTCACTCGCAAATATGATGTGTAAATAAATCTCGGGAAAGATAATGGCTCAAAGGCATCTTACATATTTTGTTACGTACCAAGATACATAAACAGATCATTTATTCGATTTAACGTCAATAGTATGATGACGAATGACAACAACAACGTTAGGTAAACATAGCGTCACGCCTTTAACCATACGGGGTAGCAGCAGCACAATAGTGCCTAATCTTAGCCATCGCGGCGGGCCCTTGGCAATCAGAACTTAGAATTTCATTCTTAACTTATTTTTAGAGGAAATAAAATTAAAAAAGAAAGTTTATAGCCAAGCTAAGCAAGTCTAACTGAGGAACATACTGTGCCATTTTTATACGATTAGATAAATAACAAGAACACAAATTCAGATGCGATGCGAAATTGTAAAATAAAACTTTGTGACAGACAGATTTTCTGGCAACTTCAGGGACTTTTCTATGGGGCAAAGTAATAAAATAACGTTTATGGGAAAGCAAAGTCACGCTGACATTCGTGATAAACAAGCTAGTGAAAAAACATACAGCAACTAGTCATTCCGAGCGATTTGTTTTGCTAAGGCTGTTTTTGCCTAAGGCGCCGTCTTAAGATATTACTCATCACTTATTACATTGTCAGGACTGGATGCAAGCCTGAGACCATGAAGATTAAATGTCAAAAGTATAATACTACTGCCGACTCTTTCAGTTCTGTCTCATATACACAACAATAAACCATTTTCTCAAGCAGCGTTCTATCAAGCCTAATACCATCCATTCTCACTTGTCTCCCGTAACCCCAGCATGACCTGTAAGCACATCGACGACTCAGATCACAAAATCATGTTATTTATTGACGTTATTACCCTGTCGTTAGTGAGCGCACGCGATTGTATGCCAAATACATTATCCAGTGAAAGACTGGTGATTCTGCTAGCTTACCCTGTAAATAGACGGTGATTTTTTTAATAATCTAGTCATATTTTAGGGAATGACACTTCCCATTATAAACAACTTTACCTTGTAATAAGCTGATCGGGTCAAGGTACTGACGGACGATATGTTTTCAGGGTTCCGTACCCGAAGGGTGCCAAACGGGACCCTATTACTGAGACTTCGCTGTCTGTAAGTCCGTATGTCTGTCACCAGGCTGTATCTCATGAACCGTGGTAACTAGACAGTTGAAATTTTCACAGATGATGTATTTCTGTTGCCGCTATAACAACAAATACTAAAAAATAAAAGAAATTTAATATTAAAGGGGCTCCCATACAACAAACGTGATGTTTTTGCTCATTTTTGCTCGAAATTGATAATGGTAGCAGGTAGACGCTTAAAATGTTCACAATATATTGAGTATATTGTTTACTTCATAAATAAATTAAAATTAAATTAATATTTAGGGGGGGCTCCCATACAATATTTTTTCTTTTTGCGGTTTTTTATAGATAATGGTACGGAACCCTTCGTGCGCGAGTCCGACTCGCACTTGGCCGGTTATTTTTTATTTGTGACCATAATTATATTTCTTGGTGAAAGAAGTTCATAAATGGTTACACCTCTAGTACCCATTTATGAACTTCTTCAAAATATGGTCAGCTAATTAAATGTCAACCTGGACCCTAATGCTGCTCTGAGTATTTCACTTATATTTCATTACTATTTCATTACTATTCCATTGCAAACACCCAATCAAGGAGGATAATAATTTAGGAGAATACCAAATGACGCCATTTTGGGTGTTTGCAATGGAATAGTAATGAAATAGTAATGAAATTCTCAGAGCAGCATTAGGCCCCTGTATAGTTGTATATGGTTGTATACACATTTTTTTTTCCTAATTCTAACCATTTATTTTATCTGGCATTCAAGATATTATAGGTATTTCTCGACGTTTTCTTTGTCTAGGCAGAAAGCCACTACCTATCTATTTGATGCTTACACATTGCATGCCAGTGCAAGCATAGTCTCATTGTTATGATCCGGACATCCATATTATAACTGGTTTCCGCTATACAGTTCTATGTCGCATGTTCCTAGGATTATTTCCATTGTTTCTTACATGCCGATGGATAAGTATCTCGGGAATCTTAATCTTTTCATTGTTTTATGTAATATCATAATTGTTTGCAGGGGCAACATTTTACTCACGTAGAATAGCAAACAGTAATTTCTGTTTTTCTTCTACGTTTGCTGGTGTTTCCATGAAGTATGAGTAGAATCGTCAGCCATCTCCTAGGCCGATTCCTCTAAAACAATGACGACTCAATTACCGACAGCATTACTTTCTGCCCCGCTTGTTGCGGGTAATTTCTGTGTAGTTCTATTCTATTCTACCCGACGAATTCTTTGACGCTGCTAAAGCTAGGCTAGTTTCGCAGCAGCAAAAGATACTTTATAGCTGATGTCTTGATAACGTAAGATAGGTAAATAGATTTATATTTGTACACAACAAATGATTGCGTGAGACGTATTACTATTACACGTCCCTTTAATATTGTTAGTAAAATGTATCTACTCAAAGACTACATAGATATCAATTTAGTTTGTTGGTTAAATACCAGTATTAGGATATAAGATGTGAATAGTTTTAATACTATGTGCATTAGGCACTTTAGATCTCAATTACTTATGCTAAGCTACAACAATGACCGTGTCTTGTTTCGTACTTTAAATAATTTTAATTGAATAAAGACCCTTGATAAACAAACTTAAACAATTTCTGTGTAACTTGAAACTGCGATAAATTGGCGGTGTTTAATTCTCCTCTTCCGCGGTGATTCTGGAAATGCCAATAACGGTGACGCAACTGTCGAGTCACGAAGAAAGCGGACTCGACGGATTATATGTACCTACCTACTGTGGGGTAAGCACTATGCTATGCATCGATTAAGGCCCGCAATAACCGCTCTTAGCTCTGGGAGCTGTCTCAAGCGTGTGAATGACATATTTGATATGGTGAAACCATCAACTGTCAAAGTAAAGAACGGTTTATATTTACAGTTCTAAGTAAATGTATCGAGATGGCAGGATGGCAGTGGTCTTTTTGTAGGTACTTCGTGACTAGGAAAATAGGTCATGGCATTTTAATATTTTTCAATAGGCACGTAAAATATTTCGTGTTTTTTATGGTATCGTGTATGGGATATTTATGTGCCTGAAATAAAGATTAAATCACTCATTCATATGCGGACAATGTCGCGTTATCGCGTAATCCTTTGATCACCGTCAGAAAAATTTACATTTGGCGACAATGCTCAAAGAATGTTAAATACATGATCGGAATGAAGTCAGGTTCTTGGGCCCGCGTTATGAACCCTCTTAGACTGTACCACAGAAGAGATAATAGTACTCACTTTACCACATGACTAACACGACTGTCTCTTACCACATGGACTTAACATGCTACGTTTTTAAATGTTCCTTTGACACTTGTTAATGTTTATTCAATTTCTTATTAAATGGCGGTCTAATAATTGAAACAAAAAGTAAAACTTAAAAAAAAAAAAATACGCGTGTAGCACCGTACACGTGTTAGAAGTAAAACTTCTGTAGCTAGATCATTAAGTGGTACCTATACTATACACCTATACCTACCTATACTAAAAGAGATTTAAATTTCCAATTTTGAGATCCAATCTCTGCTTCAAGTTACTTTTAAGTTTCAGACGTCCGATTATTTGAAATTATTTTATACTTGTTTTTACTTTTAATACGTCATGTCATTTATTTCCCACCATTCCTTATCTACAATTTGTCGCGCTCGTGGTGATATACTTAACTCATTCAATAGTGTCACTACTATTTGCATCTCGCTCAGATTATATACCATCTGACGTCACGTCTTTAAGCCGTCTCGCTCAAATGTATGCATTGCTTTGCTTGTTTTAGAAATCCATATCGACCCGTGTGACATTGATGAAACTCTTTTCTTACAAACTGTATGGATCGCATCGCACAGCTGTCAAACATAAGTTCCGGTTCCGGTTCCAACAAAGAGGTTGAACGAAGTAGTTTGAGTCATCCTAGTTGGTTTTGTTGTCCCAGCCAGCGGCGGCGGCGGCGGCGGCGCCATCTTGGCCATACCGGAAATCAAGAACTCGTGGAAGAATGCTTAAAATAATTTTTATTTGTTAACGTTTCATCAGGTTTTTCTCTCACTAATTAACATTCTTTATTGTACGAATGTATTATTATCTTATCTGATTAGTTAAAAACCGTATTGAAAATAGTTGCGGTTTTAAAAGTCTTCAGCCGACCCTGACGTCACCGATTCCAATTTCCGTTACATTTCTTAGCCACTCGTGATAGCACCCGGCTAGTAGCAATTGAAAAGCAAATATATGAATAACCCACAGTTGAGAGGTTAAATAAATTTTACCCCCGTGCCCCAAGAAGTTTTACTTCAAAAACGACTTCCACAAACCCTATTTGATTAGAAACCAATACCAAATGCTTTTTGAGTTTAATACAAACTGTAACCCGCTATTCCCCCCCTCCGCCCCCTTGGGGAAATAATTTCGTTAAATCCCATCTTAGTGCTACATAAGGAAAGGAACCCCTGTACAACGTTTCATGGCTCTAGGTCCACCGGTTTAGGCTATGCGTTGCCCGTCAGCCACGCATAGTAGATTGTATTTGTACCTATTATTGAGCAGCTCTGGTGGCCATGTGTGGTCTTCATCATCAGTTCCGCATCACAATATTATGCTATGTGCATTTGCACGAGTTATTATGAAAAACACAAAAATCACTATAGGTCTGCCTATAATATTTGAAGAGTTCCCTCGATTTCTTCAGGATGCCATCATCAGATCTTGACCTGGTGTCAATGGGACCAATGGGAAGGTAAACCCTATCAAACAAAAAAATAATTTTCCAAATCCGTCCATCCGTCTAGGCGTAATCGGTGTACATACATTAAAAAAACGAACGTAAACCCCGACGAATTTATTGTAATCCTCCTCCTTTTGTGAAGTCGGTTAAAAAATCTAGTTTCGGCAAAAGTATACCTGTTGATATCCTGAGAATGTTGACTGTGATGACAACTTTGAAGTAGAACAACGTAAATTAATTTATTTGATGCTTAACGTTCCTGAAGTTTTGATTAAAATCAACAGCATTCCATACATTTTTACTTCTGGTTTCAAGAGTTTGATTTGTTTTTCTAATTATTGCCAGCTTTGTTTGACAAAAACGAAGGAGTTTCATGGTTGCTCATCTTAGTTTTAACAAATAAATTGCTAAGCTTGACTGGTGATTGGTCAGATTAAAATAGCTGACCATATTTTGAGAATTGATATTACCCATCATTATGAACAATTTTTCCCAAGCAACATTGGTAGCAAATGAAAAAAATACTTCGTCTCTCAGTACGTTGACACGTTATTTTTTTCCATTTACGGCCATTATATTTATTGGAGAATCTTGTTTATTATGATGGGTACTTGCATCCCCTAAAATATGATCAGCTGATTAAATGTATTTGTATTTGTATTTATCTATTTATTTGCATCAGCACACACACACACACACAACATAAAACATAGAAGATACTTATTAGCGCTAAACAAAACAACATATAAAACATACAGACACAGATAATTTGCACTAAGATAGATAGGATATAGGTACCAAAGTACCGATATCGCACTAGGACTGAGGGTGGTGTGGCATCTGCAAAAGGGTTCTGTCTCAGCATGTGCCTGAGAAGTAGACTCCTCAGGCGCTGATCTTCCGTCAGTACCGGAACAAGGGAGACGGCGTGCTCAACTGACAAATGTCATCCTGTATACTTATGCCCCCATTGGGAACCATTGCAGGGATATCTACTACCATTGGCAGAAAACTGCATCGCTTTTAGATTCTAGATTTTCATTTGCTGCGATGATTTCAAACCAAATCCCAAACTTTCGCCCTAGCAACCATTTCTTTGAAAATCGCCTTTCATTAAAGCCTCGTATTCACTACGAGACAAGTTGTCGCAGAACATGTCGATGAACACTGTATCTACGTGTCGCCGCGACGTCGCGCTCTGTTCCACGACGTCGCACGCGACATCTACGTGTCGCAGAACAACAGAACAGAACAAAGACTACCTACTGGTGTTGACAGGAAAATATGTTGCTAACATGTGCTGAGTACACGCACCGTAGATGTTCTGCAACATGTCTCACAACTTGTGCCCTAGTGAATTCCAGGCTTTATGTTCAAGCCCAATTCATTACTCTTGAGAATTCCATCAGATCAGACAATGGATCAAAATTATCGGGTTACAGCTGACAGTGGCCTCTGGGGCCCTTTTCTAATACCACAATGACCGCTCAGTAGTAATGATGTGTCGACGGCGATGCTCAAGAGTGGCGTTTGGAAATTGGAGTAGCTTTTTTGAGGCAGTGTAAAACTTTGTGGTTTACCAAGTACCTTAATTTCTATCATTAATTGCCTAAAAAGATACTCCAAACTCTAGTCTAGATAATGCACACCTACATTTGAGTGTCGTCGTCATTGTCATTGTTCCACCATTACAAGACTCTTCGAATATAATTCTTCTTCGATACGAATCTTCGAGACTGTAGACATATTTAGTACACCAATACACAAATTCAAACAGCAGGTCTCGGAGATAACATCTGAATATCAGGACCTTAAGTTTTGTCAGGATCGGGATCAGCTGTAGTTTCAGTTTTCGAATTACTGAATTGTGAATGTTTTAATTAAGTACAATACATTTTTGCAGTGCGTTGGACTAATTTTTAATTTTTATCTAAGATTTATTTGTTTCTTTCTTTTGTAAACACATATTTTTACAAGCTTGAGATATATAAAATGTAAAAACACTTAGGTAAGTACATCATAATTATTTTGTTAACAGTCAGCCCCAACTAAAATGTACCTGTGGATGATGCTGTGGGCTCCACAATAAAAAACTTTCTATTTTTGTAATAGTTACATCTACCTATGTATTGTGTAGTTGTTTTTCGTCCCAAATAAATAAAATAAAAAATAATAAGGCCCTCTAGTAGTGCTCTGTTCTGTTATTATGACCAAATCACTATTACTACCGTGAAAGGAAACGGCGAATCATAACTACTAGTTTTAGTGTTAGTGAAGGTTAGCCTAGACCAATCTAGAAGAATCAATCTAAGTCTAGCTCATGTGGTCTAAAGCTTTTTGTTTTATAGTTTGCCATTCTTTGCGTAACCTAAGAATGCATTGTTTTTGTGGTAGATTTACGCAAAACGTATTTGTTAACTGGCTTAGGCCGGGACTACACCAAAGCGGAGATGTGCGGAGATGTGGAATATTTGTATGGCGCCATGGAAGCGGAGATGTGAGCTGTTTCCATCGCGCATACAAATATTCCACATCTCCGCTTTGGTGGAGTCTCGGCCTTACAGTGGGCACATTCTGCCTCTGCCACCTCGTATAGGAAAAGGCGTGACGCTATGTATGCGGGGGATTTCCATGCTTGCTAAGTATCCGCAAACGATGACCTAAATCGATGTTTTATTAAAGGGTTGGCTGTAGATATAGCTCTGTACTATTATCCAAGCTTAGAAAAGCAACTTGACAGCTAACCTAAAACTTCATAAAATGCACTTTTTAAACACTAGGGATGGTACCAAAACAATCGGAAAGAATCATGAAAGAATCGAAATTGTTGTTGTTGTGTTTATTCAGTTGAACTAACAGAAGAGTTATCATCGTCATCACTGCTATCCGCATTTAGGGATATAATTAGTTTATTTTCAACTATATTATCTATTCTAATGTCTCTTTGCAAATCTTGTAAAATTATTCCCTTTGTTCTACGTACAACTTTTCCCAAAGAATCCAAGAATAAAATATTAGACAACTTTCCGATTCACAAATGTTTAAGGGGTGTATCGATTCTTTTGATTAATCCATTTTTATCAAAGTCAAAGCCTTTATTTGTAAAACATAGGTTATTATGATCTTAAATATTTGTAATATCGTATCTCTATGCTTGGCGCAGATATACAATTGTGTATTAAACTACAGTGTCGTGTCATCTAGATATTCTCTTATGGAGTAGTACATTTTATTCAATAATAACTTGCGGATTTCTGTCCGATTTATGGGCAATATTCCCTTTCTAACAGGCTAAGATTGACATCTGTCAGGTTGGCTGTTATATTGGATAGGGTATAATTTGTATTATAATTATTTTCTCTTGTATAGAAAACTGTACATCTCAGATAACCTATATCATCTGACACGGACTAGCCATAAATCGTAGTGGTAGTAGTCATGCAGATTGAATCGCGATAATTACGAACCCACAATCGACGAGAATATGTTACGATTGCTATTCAATTTCGATTCTATCGATTTGCATCGATTGCGAAATGGCCGCCATTTGAATTGCTGGTCTGCAAACATTCTGCAAAACTGTTGTTTATAATTTTAGGGTACTGCGTAAAAACTAAAAATATCGAGGAAGTGTTTGGGCATGTCTTTTACGCCGAATTATCACTAGAGGAAGGGGGTGTAATTTGGCCCCCCAGTTTGTTTTTCCTTAATAAAATATTGTTATTTAGCTCTAAAGACTCAATTTTTTTGTATAGTGTAGGTAATTTAATAACCTAACGGTGGGTTAAGGGTGCATTAAATAACAACATAAATTATGAAGATATATTTTTTAAAATCAAATATTCAGTTTTACCCATTTTCAAAAAACGGGTGGTAACATGGCCCCCCAGTAAAAGTCACTTTAAATTAGATGAAACATCTTACACTAAACCAAAAAAGGGAAGATGCGATACGAGTTCAATGCGCGACTTTGTTATTAAAGTATAAATGTATTTTTTTTGAGTCAGCTGAGTGAGAACGTAGGTACCGCATCTTCTCCTTTTTATTGTATCTAAGTTCAAATGACTTATTTGCAAAAGTCGCACACATATTCGTCTGTTTCGTCTGTACAGGCATGATGCGCCCACGTATCACAAATTAGACATTTTATCCATACTTCACCCCTTCCATCTTGAGAGTAAAGTTCCTGGCACGTTATATAAGCCGTGTCCTCGTCAGGCGGCTCTTCACGGTCCAACAAAATTTCAGAAACATCCGGGCATCCGTGTCAGAATTTTGGGTTTCCATATCCTCAGATGCTTCCGATTCAGAATTCAGATTCCAAGACCATGGGGGCAATTCTGAAGATAGCGAGATCATGTCCATGGTCGAATTATCGATTTTGAGATACCGAAATCTCTACCAAAAATAAGAAAAAGCTATTCTTACGACTAGCGTTTTGACCTACCCAGATATCTCGACCCGTTTTCGATCGAAATAAATACAAATCGAGATTGTTTTCGACGGTTTTGGGCGGTATCAAAACCGATATCTCGACTGGGGAGATGATCTCAGCGCGAGAATCGGGGGCCATGGTGGCAATTTGGCCCGGGGCCAGTTTACCCGCCACCTAGAGGGGCCGCATTGGCAACACACGTGTTTGTAAAACAAAGATGAAAACTTTCTAAATAAATAAAATAAAGCAAAATTACTTTCAAATGTCGATAGCTCGACTATTCAGTTGAAGATATGTCGTAGCAGCGGCTTCTAAATGTTCTTAAATCGAGAGAAATTATTTTTTTCGTCGGAGCGAAAAAACATTCGGTTCGCGTGTTTTGACAGATCAAGTCATACTAACGACATCTATGAATATTTCAAGTCAAGACTAATAGCCACAGCTTATGGGCGATGACAAGCATTAGTTTAAATTAAATGGGCTAGATGGCATGACTCCTAGTATGTTAATCGATGGGGGGCCAATTTGGCAGCAGGGGGCTGCATTACCACCTTCTCCTCTATCATATGTATACTTCGCGACATACAAATGAGAAACTACTTTATTAGGGATATCATTCTGAGCAACTTTCATTATGAAACCGATTTGGTCAGAGCAACTTTATTTTTCACTTCCCAGTACATTTTGGCCTGAGTCGGTCAGCTGATTTGTATGGAGAAGTGAAAAATAAAGTTGCTCTGATCAAATCGGTTTCATAATAAAAGATGCTCAGAATGATGTGAGTGAGGAAGCAAGCAAGCAAGCAAGCAAGCAAGCAAGCAGGCAGGCAGGCAGGCAGGCAGGCAGGCATGCAGGCAGGCAGGCAGGCAGGCAGGCAGGCAGACAGACAGGAGGCAGGCAGGCAGGCAGGCAGGGGCAGGCAGGCAGGCAGGCAGGCAGGCAGGCAGGCAGGCAGGCAAGCAAGCAAGCAAGGAAGAAAATAATTTGGCTAAAATCTCTAAATAAATATCAATGGAAAGTCACGGAACCCAGTCCTCGTGCGCATAAAGAGCACTCCACGAAGTTTTTATTTATTCCCGTCACGGTTCGAAGTTCGAATGAAAGTGAATTTCGCCGGATACTGAACAGCAGGTCAAAGTAAACGGACTCTCAAAGTCGTGCTGTCACTGTCTCCTCGCTCGTGTAGTCACAGCGCCAGAATGAAAAGACATTGGGAACATTGCTATGGAAATTGTTCTGAGTTAGGTAATTATGACCCACGGGCGTACAGATATGAATTATGGCTTACTATACAGCCTAAAAAATCTACAATTCTACATGTTAAAGATAAAAATACAGATCATTTATTTTTATGGACTAAAACGCATTATATTATCTAACAACTACCGCAGGTTTCTTTCAGGTTTTGGTTTAGAATTAGTCAGAAACTGGATTTGAGCAGGAGTCGCTGCATTCGGTTGCCTCGCTTGCGACGACGATAGCGTGGGAAGTGACAGAGAACGAACAATTCTTCATGTAAATTAACTTACTCGTAGGTACCACTATACATTCGCTTGTGTTGAAATAGTGAGGGAAAAATCGTAAAAATAAAAAGAATGATAACACCTGTGCCATGATTCTCGCGCATTCGATACACAATTTAACATAAAATATCGATAACTATTGTTGTTAAGTTGCGTTTGCTACTCCCAACGTTGCTGCATAAAGAGCACAATAGGTACCGCTTGCGCCAAGATTCTTTGGCTCTGAAATTACCTCCCTCTCTTTCTCTACCACCCCACCTTACCCCTTTAGACTCGCGAGAATATTATTACGATCGTGAGTTTCTTATCTAACGGCGGCACCACACTTAGATGCGTTATTATTCGCCCAAATCCGAATCCAAATTGAGGGCCCAGTCGAAGGCTGACGCTGGCCCGAGGCCACCATGTCATAATATGAGGAATAATTTGTATGTAACGATGTTTTCTGTTCTAGAAAAAGGAGCTGTAGTTTTCGATGAAATTTGCAAAATAGGTGTTTTGGGGGTAAAAAATCGATCGAGATAGCTCTCATAACTGAAAAATCACATATTTCCGAGTTTTCATGCTTTTCTCATTCCCGCGCAATAGGATTGGCAATTTCACTTTAGTACAATGAAAATAAGGCATGAATTCCAATGACAATAAAAAAGTTAGTTACTCATTGCGACCTCATATCACGTGACACTTTTTGGCGCGTGTCCCCGGTGAATTCACACAAAAAAATCGTTCAAATAAGATCGAATCTAAATTCATCATCTGCTATTCAACCTTCTTGCTTGCTAATAAGCAAACAGGCACTTTGTTTTCCTTGTGAGTGCTAGGCTGAAAGATTGAATATCTGTGCCTGCATGAGGAAGACAAAATGCCTATTGGCTTCTCGTTTGCAGCTGTTTAATAAAAACAGAGCAGCATATTGATTGAAGTTGAAGTAGTCTGATGAATATGAATTATAACATAATATTTTATTGTGTTCGTACCACCGGTTACCAAATATTATTATTTATGCGAGCAAACACCACTTATGCGTTATGCGTGCGATTAAAGCAATATAGACGAATAAGCCCTCCACACTTCGTCGTATGCTTGCGGCCGAATAACGCGTTTGAAGAATAACGCATAACGAAGTGTGGTGCCGCCATAAACCATTCTGTGCTAAATGGTGTGGTGTGGGCCTGGGGCCCAATACTCGCCCATGCGAGTTGACGTCCACGAAATTTCATACCAAAATATTGTCATTTTGGTATGAAATGTCGTGGACGTCATCGTGTCGTTTAACGCTGTCAATTCGCATTTATAAAGGGTTACCTACCCTATTTTTTACATCGTTTTTCGCACCTCTTCTGATTCATAATATTCATAATGTCTTTTTGACACAACAGACAATAGGCTTGTGTCCAAGGTAATCTAATAAATCTAGGAATTTAGTCATAAGTTGAAGCATTATATACAAAAAGGCTTGACATTCTCAGAATTGTACATTTCCAGCAGATATATTTTATAAAGTCAAGTTTGTGCAAAAAAAAAGACAGCATTTGATGGCACTTTTACATGACGTTATTCTGTTGTTATTTCATAGAACTCCGGAACAAAAGTTCAGTTTTGACAGTTCATAAAAAGTATCTATTTTAGCTTGACAGGCCACAAGCCTATTGAAATAACAAGGAGTACATAAAAATAGGGTGCAAAGGCGAGCGTAGGTACCTCTCGTACAGAGCCAAAGATCCTTGGCGCGGTCTGTACCCACCTACTTAAAAGTTCTGACACAGCATCATTCGGACCATACTGCTATACTGTAAACTGTAAGTAAGAGGTGCTGCCAACATGCCAATGTTATGTACAATTGTACGCTTCACGCATATGTAGTTACTTTACATTATTTGTCCATAGAATTAGAGACTATAGAATACTATTCTCTTGAGAAGTTGCGAAAACTTGCGTTCCGCTAATTGTTGGGTAACTCTGCATAACCTGCGATCGGCTGAACCGATTTCGGCGAATTTAATTAAATTACTAAAGTACAGTCTGACAGTCTGACAGGGCTAATTATTAATGTATGGTATACGTGTCGTGAATAAATAAACACTTGGGAATAAAATAAACAGTTCTAAGTGCAATGTACCGTCCCTTGTCTTGTGTATAGCGTATAGCGCTCACCTGGGGCCCGATGCTGCTCTGAGAAACGCGCTTACAGGCACGATTGCAAGCAAGCGTACATACATATTGCTTGCAATCTATTTGCGATTCTTTAGGAGCATACCAAATGACGCCATTTTGGGTGTTTTAGAAGCGGTAGCGATCCAATATAAGTGCGTTTCTCAGAGCAGCATCGGGCCCCTGTAATTTGGGTTTGACCTCCGGTAATAACCATCACTAATGAAAACGACTTATTTAAAAAAAACCGTGGCTACGTGGTTTCACGCTAGCTTCAAATCAAATAGTTTAATTGTCAAAAATAGGTACAATAAATTATTACTCAGACTAATAATTGATTCCTCCGAGAGTTATTTATTATACTTAGTATGATTGGATCTATATGTTTCGCCATAGGGCATACAAATATTTCATTGATCTAGATATAGTACATGCAGCAATATCTTAATTTATTATCTATATGCATTTCATATACTTTATTGCACAAAATAATACATCTTACAACGGAAAGTGGACAAAGGCGAGCTTATCATTTATGTAATTTGGAGCAGGCTTATGTCAGGAGATGTGCGAGTTTGAATCCGTTGCGGGATAAGTCCGAGTATAATTTACATTATACGGATGTGCTGTAAAAAATCGTGAGGAAACCTTCTTTACTCCATAACTGCGGCGAAAAACTAGCACCCTGTATTGATTATCCGGATAAAAGTATACAAAATTTGTGCCTCTGCCACCCCGTATGAAAAAAACGGTCAAGTGCGAGAAGGACTCGCGGACCAAGGGTTCCGATCACACTTGGAGAGCCAAACTGGAGCCAACTGAGGGAGGATACCCTGAAGGAGAAGTTAGATTTTAATTGAATGTGTATTTGTCTTCTGTTTGTTGATATCGAGACCTACATTGACAGATTCCCATACAAAATCACTCGATACAGGTGTAGACATCGTATATCGAGAGAATCGACCCGCTGGAGCATGATTCTCGCGCATTCGATATAGGAAATCTACACCTACATCGAGTGATTTCGTAGGGGAATCTGTCAATAATATAGGTCTCGATATCCGTATATCGAAGCCGCGAGAATCGACCCGCTGTCCTGTGAGTGTGTGTTAACAGATTTAAATTCAAATTTCACTGCATTTCTATCACGAATAGACTGTAGTAGACAATTTTGCGTCTACCCTTTCAATTCGCATGAGCAAGAGTTCGGCCCCTGTACTCACACCACCACACCTCGGACACTCCACAGAACGCTCGTAAAATAATCACCTATTACTACTACATAACCAAATGATGTTTGTATACTTTACTTTACTTACTTTATACTTTATTGCACAGAAAACATAATACAGACACTTAATATTAGAAAAAACATGTACAAAGGCGAGCTTATCTCTAATAAGAGATCTCTTCCAGCAAACCTAGGATGGAGAGGATAATTTAATAAAAGGTAGACCTACATAAGTGCACAACGATAAATATTAAAATAATATACTACTTACTAATAAATACATAAATACAGATAAAAACAAAAAAATAATATAATATATAAATAGATACTAAGGTATATTAAGGTAGAGAAAGATAGTATGTTGAGTGAAGGACTGTCCCTGATAGCACTGGGAAGTTTGTTCCAAAGTCCAATAGCACGGAGACGGAACCCATGCTCATATGCGTATATACGTGCAAATGTGTGCGTAAACTTTGCTAGGGCTGGTGGCGCGGCAAATGCAGCGATATTAAAGTATACGCGTCGTCACTCGTCCGGCGTTCAGCCCTGTCTATTGATCCTTTAACCAATTCTTTGACGCCAGGCGTGGGGTGCGGTATCTGAATCAGCGCGGGGAAGGGAGTGGCCGTTCTGTACGGAGTACTATTATCTCTTCTGTGCTCACACTATGGTCTTCAACACCAAACATTCAACAAGGTCATTCCAAAAGAATGACGACGTTCCTGTGCGAACAGATTCATATTTATTTCGCAACATCATGATTATATGAGCCGACCATTTAGTTTCGACACGCAGCCATCTTGGGGCGCGCTTAGGAAACCGGCATCTGGGTCAGGTCACCGAAAATGGACGGATTTGTGCGCACGCGCATGGGATGAGGATGACACGTCAGCTTGTAGCAATGGTTAACTTTAACTCGGGGCTAAGTTGGTACTAACTCGATAATTTATAACAGTATATTTCGTATTTTTTGTAACCTACGGACATTGCGAAGATGGGACTCTAGCATAACCATATTCCTTTCACGCAAAATCGAGACACAGTACGGAATTACTCAGAAAATAAATCCGATGACCTTGGTGTTGGAACTTATTGGATGATTTTGATATAACCAAAAAACTTCATCATAGTTTAACGATCAAGCATTTTAAAAGGGCTTCATGCTTTCCGGTTTGCTTCTGAATTCCCTTGGCTGTATAAAAATCATGTAATACTTATCTTCAAAAGTCATTGACCCAATTTTCTCAGGAATTCGAATGTCACTCGGTTTAGTAAAGGTGCTAATTGGTCTCGTATTTGAGACATAAATTAGAAGTCCCATTAACTAATGAATCTATGTAAAGCCTTCTTAAAAGTCGTGCCATAATAATTGCAATAATTAGAATCTAGAGGGTTTCCACAACCTTTTTAGTGATTTCGATTAGGTATGTACTTGATAATATGATTAAATAATCGGCCAAGAGCGAGTCAGACTCTCACATGAAGGGTTCCGTACAGGAAAAAGTACAAAAAAACATTTCTTATATGGGGACACCCCTATTTATTTATTTTTTAACCGACTTCAAAAAAGGAGGGGATTCTCAATTCGGTTGTATGTATTTTTTTATCATTATTATTTTTAATGTGTGTTACATCGAAACTAGAGCTGTGATTGGTCAGCCGCTGCGAAACTGTCTGGCGGCCCGTCATCGTACATAGGTTGCGTATGCGAACGTTTGTTGAATACAACAAACGTTTGGCGAGCCGCATTCCCCCGCAGGCGCAGTCAATTGGTTATAATTATAGTCTCTGATAGACATCAAGCGTCACGACTTTTCCTGTAATAAGTGGCAGAGGCACGTTATAGTAAAAGAGTTCAGTGATTCCGACATTCAATAAAACTTTGTGTAAATGATTTTACGCCATAACCCATAACTTGTCCCAAAAACCCAGAGTGTTCGCGTCAGGTCATAGAGCAAGTGAGGGGTAGAGCCATCTATGTAGAACGACACCGTAAAAGTTGTCCACACGCTTTTATGGGTAATAACCAGTTATTACCAGCTTCCTAATAAATAATGCAATAGGCCTACTTGCATCCAGTTCACACAAAAACTGTTTTAGATTGACACGACTCCTTTGAAGTGAGATAAAGTAAATGGCATAGGAAATCGTTAATGTTTCTTTGTATCGTTTCTTTGCATTAATCGTAGTTAACATTATAATTTAGACCTAAATTCACATTTCAGCCTTAAAAATATGGATTTGAGGTTGAATTTATTGATTTTGAGTGAGAAGATTCATTCATTTAGACCGACTTATATTGCCTTTTTGGCAGCCGAAGAGGCATGCAGTAAGTAAAGCCAAAATAAAATAAAAATTAGTTTTGTCCAGTCTTTTACGATATTATGCATACGGAACAGAAGGCATTCACTCAAAGGCGCTAAACACCTAACGTGTATACTTCCGTGCACAAACTTTTTCTGTAAGTCCAACACAAACATTTGTGACCACAAAATATTGACGAAGAAACCGGCCAAGTTGAAAATTCAAACAAAAACCGTGGGTTCAAGAAGATAAGTGTGGTTCGGAGTCGCATTCGAAAGGTTCCGTATCCGGAAAAGCCACGGTTTTTCTTTTGTGTGAACATTCACAATGTTTAACTTTACCTCATTTTAATCAAATTACTAGGTAAGTTTAATTAACAGAATGCCACCACAAATAATTTATGAAGGGACAGTTGTTAAAATGCCTAATTCGCCATTTTATTTTATGGGCTGCCCGTTGAATCGGCTATTTTCATAAAGAGCTGTGATTGGTCAGCCGCTGCGAAACTGTCTGGCGGCCCGTCATCGTACATAGGTTGCGTATGCGAACGTTTGTTGAATACAACAAACGTTTGACGAGCCGCATTCCCCCGCAGGCGCAGTCAATTGGTTATAATTATAGTCTCTGCAAATATTACGAGATGGCGCTAAGATAGTGGATTAGCGCCACCTAGAAGTATTTTAACTGAAACCATGGCGTTTAAAGTACAAATCTTACTCACGCCATCTCTTTTTGAAGATGGGTTACTAATTCTAATTTGTATGGTATGAGCACCCTGTGACAGTACCTAATAAATAGGGTCCCGTTAGCACCTTTTTCCCAGGAACCCTAAAAAATCACGTAATGTCAATGCCAACATACCACTTTCTATACAGAAGCTAGAGAAGTCACTATCTGTTTGCAAATTGGAAAAGCAAACACATGCTGTTGTGTCTGTGGCTCAGAACAAGTATTACTGGAACTTATAAAATCCCAAGGGGTCGATAACGAACGACCCACATTCATGAGGTCTCTACTCATGTATATTTGGTATAATGAAATGATTAATTTTTAGTCACGGACTGTGAGTGTTATCAAATCAAAATCAAATCAATCAAACCCGCGTGCGTGATGACTGATGAGATGAATTAAACCCACATGACATAAAAGAGCTCTTATAGACTAGACCACAATAATACTTTTACGCATTATCGCCAAATCATGCACTATTGAAAAACTTGTACTACAACGTTTCCTCGTCTAATTGTTCCAAGCAATACAATCCAATCCAATACAATCTCTTAAGCAGACTCTACATAAACAGCCACTCAATTCTACACCTTATGAGTCAGATCTTAAAGTATGAATTTTAACTGCCTGAGAAGTGGACATGAAAGACGAGTAAAGCACCTTATGTAATGATTACCTCATCGGTAGGAGCGACGACCTGCGCAAGATTTGACCCGTGACCTTTGACCCTTTCTTGTTACTAGTGTTGGGACGCGTCATGTCGATAGTTTTAATATTCAGAACGTTGATTTTAGATTAATTAATATATACCTAAGACAACCTCTGTGGTATTGTGTTTGAGGCTGTGCTTCGCAAGCTAGATGTCCTTCCGGGAATCCCGATTGGGGAGGAAAGAAACAAAATAAAATACCAGGGGTCTTGAAAGTTTATATGTATGTGTGTGTGTTGTGTAGTCGCTGTTTCTGGTTCCCATTACACAGAATATCCTAATGTGGGGCCAGAAGCAATGTATGTGCCTGTGTGTAAATATAATTTAAAACAAGTTATCTGATTTGACAGTGAACTTAACTGGAAGATTTATCATCACATTTTATTTCAATATGAAGGACCTGTTTTAATATGACGCGAGTAAGATTGAGCCAACCCCACCACGCTGACTCGTGTACATTGTAGATTTGTTATTTAATATCTAGGTATCACGGTATGCACAGAGATAGCCAAAACGGAGAGAGTACCTAATTTGTGCCCGATTGGGCAACTCGCACCCGAGATATCATGACATGTCAAAGTTTGTTTGAACTATATCTTTGTTTAGCATTGTCTTATTAGGGTCTATCTCAAAAGATATTTTTTTCCATAATGTGTTCATATTGCATTTCTTTTGTCTACATTTAGCCTCTACTATACTTGCCTCGATAATGTATATGTATATCACCGCCATTCCCGAATACCCTATCGATAGACCCCTGTCCATCGATATCGATAAAAAATGCAACACCCCATCACTAAAGCGAAACAATAATCCATCGTCCAGTCCACAATGTGGTGAAACCAGATACACACGTTTGTCGTCGCAACACACAAAAGTATCTAATAGATACCAATAATAATGATATTTTTAAATACCTATCTAACTTATAGGCTATATAAACTTTAAATTTTAATTAAAGCCTGTAAACTTAATAAATGCCTTTTTACTGCTTACTGCGCAATCTGTTTCCAAACCTCAGAGTTGCGTAAAGATCTTATAGTTAGGTACTGAGGTTCTTAATCTTACAGTAACTAATTAGTTAGTGGTAGTATCTATCCATACAAAGTGTTCTATGGCCAATCAGACAATCGGATTATTTCCATTATTTATTCATTAGACATAATTCACTACACGTGCGTCAGATAAATCGATTTCACTAATTTGATATGCCGAAACTGGCATGGTAACACAATGAAGCATACAAACTTACTATACGGTGTAACCCAAGGTTTCATAAATTAGGGTCTATATATAGTCAACGGAATTTCGTATATATTTATTGCACATATCAGAAAAAAACACAAACAATACAGAAAATGCATGAACAAAGGCAAGCTTATCTCTAAAAAGAGATTTCTTCCAGCAAACCCAGGATGGACAGGATACATTTTAAAACTCAAAACGGGTAGGCCTATGTGCTAAAGTAAAAATAAAATATGAATAAATTATATTACTAAACTACTGAATATAATAAATTTAGTGGTCCCCTGTGTATTAAGGCTCTGGGGCTTGCCAGATTTTTTCATGGTTTGGGCGTGGCCTAGCTTTTCCCGCCGCGCAGCCATGCCTCATCCCGCATCACGAGATCGCGACGCAGCAGCAGCCTGATTTAACTTGTATAAACATATTTACATAAGTACATTGTAACCTAATTACTGTGATGTGATAGAAAGGGTGTAGGTGAAGCTCTTATTTGAGGAAAGTTTGGGAGGGACAACAATATGTATAACTTTTTTGGCAAAAAAATCGGACAAGTGCGAGTCAGATTCACACACGAAGGGTATCTAAGCAGTATGTTGTACAGAGAATCCCTTTAAAATAATAAAAATCCATGTAGATAAACTGAAAAGTATGATGTCATCCATGTAAGCGAAATGTGATGCCTAATGCATTTCAGCGGTGCTTAGAGTCACTGTCATGAGATGAATTCTAGCTATTACTTATCTTATTTTCGTTTAAATCGTGTTCTTGACTATCAGGAAGACCTATATTAAAATCTGTTGTATGCCTCATTTTCATGTATATTGACGACATTCGCATCCCGACCAGTTGCTGTTTTTAGGGTTCCGTACCCGAAGTGTGCCAAACGGGACCCTATTACTGAGACTTTGCTGTCCGTCTGTCTGTCTGTCTGTCACCAGGCTGTATCTCATGAACCGTGGTAGCTAGACAGTTGAAATTTTCACAGATGATGTATTTCTGTTGCCGCTATAACAACAAATACTAAAAAACAAAATAAACTTAATATTAAGGGGGGCTCCCATACAACTAACGTGATTTTTTTTGCGGTTTTTTATAGATAATGGTACGGAACCCTTCGTGCGCGAGTCCGACTCGCACTTGGCCGGTTATTTTATTTTATTTTATTTTAGGACTTGGTGATTTTTATGGAATATCACAGTAGACAAACCATAAAATCTCTCAGAATGCACTAAAGTGTTCAAAGAATGAACTATAATTTGAATTTCAGATGTAAGTTACCTATTGCTCTTTACACCTGGGGCCCGATGCTGCTCTGAGAAACGCACTTATATTGGATCGCTATCGCATCGTAAACACTCAAAATGGCGTCATTTGGTATGCTCATAAAGAATCGCAAATAGATCGTATTATTATCTCTTCTGAGTCACTGGCTAAAAATGGGCGCAGTTGTGCCTCTGCCACCACGTATGGGGAAAGGCGTGACGCCATGGTATGGTATGTTATTTCGTGATGTGTTCAAAAGAACGCATAGAGATACATTTTCCTTTGAAACACAACTCACCAATTTACGGGCGGCGGGGGACGAGGTAAGAGAGCTTTGGTCAGCCGCTGCGAAACTGTCTGGCGGCCCGTCATCGTACATAGATTGCGTATGCGAACGTTTGTTGAATACAACAAACGTTTGGCGAGTCGCATTCCCCCGTAGGCGCAGTCAATTGGATATAGTCTCTGTTTAAACCCAATGATGAAAACCGCAATAATGATGGAACTAGGCAGTACCAAGTATAATCTTGGGGGAAAAGGTGGCTTTTAACTGCTACCAAGTAATGTAGGACTAGAAAGTGCACTAAATTGTAGGGTATACTTTGTAAAGAAATGCTAGACAAAAAATAATGGCAACATATAGGTCGGGTAAAAAGTCTTTTCGTATTTTGTATGTGTATATTTGTAACTAAATATCTTTGGATGTATTAATTGTATCTGGCTGGTTTTGATGTCATTAAGAAGGTTATATATCAATAATTGAAACAAAAAGTAAAACTTTTAAAAAACCGACTTCCACAAACCCTATTTCATTAGAAGCTTTTTTAGTTTAATACAAACTGTAACCCCCTTTCCCTTAATTTCGTCAAATCCCATCTCAGTGCTACCCCACGCTACTAAGGAACCTCTGTACAAAGTTTGATGGCTCTAGATCCACCGGTTTGATGGCTCTAGGTGCACCGGTTTGATGGCTCTAGGTGCACCGGTTTGATGTCTCTTGGTGCACCGGTTTGATGGCTATAGGTGCACCGGTTTGATGGCTCTAGGTGCACCGGTTTGATGGCTCTAGATGCACCGGTTTAGGCTATGCGTTGCCTATGTTATGCCGTTTATGTTAAAATGTGTGAATCTAATGGAGAAATTCAGTACATTTTAAAGTTGTAGAAAAAAAGGAAGGCATGAAACGATGGCCGTAAATTTTTAATGATGTTTATGAACCTAATACAGTGTCAGCAAAAGTAGCACAATTCGGATTTTTTTAAGTCAAAGATGCACCTTTTTGCTCGAGCCGTTACGGTCTTCATACAAAATACGAAGAAACTTTTTGTTTTAATTATTTCATGTACTTTATTGCACAAAATAACACATTTTATAATGGAAAGTGGAGAACACATGACAAAGACGAGCCTATGCAATGTTAATGTATGAGCATATGTATGTAATGTTAATTTATGTTATTAATTTGTCACTTTGTCCCCAGAAATAATGAGGAGACGCCCCGTCAAGCCCAAATGGAGCAGAGTCCAATATACGTGCACAAAGAGTTCGAGGTATGATATTATGATCCATAACAAACTCAAATTATTCACGAAAAATTGTCGAGTGCGAATCGGACTCACACATGAAGGGTTCCATAACATTGTGCAAGAAAGGATGCAAAATCACTGGCAGTCCTCGTTAATTTTTCAAATCTTAGAAATACATATTGTGCGAAAATTACAACTCTACATAGAGTGGCTCATGAGATACTATACTGCCCTCTACCGGACAGATGGACGCGCGGACATCATCGGAGGCTTAGTAATAGGTTTCTGGCATCCTTCGGATACGGAACCCTAAAAAATACAAAAACCAGGGCTTAAGTCGATTAACCCTTACTTTGCTTTTATCTTTAATAATTTAAATGCAATTGACTTTAATTTCTGTCTTTTCGATTTTTGCATTTAATTTTCCTCAATATACAGTCACACATACTTGTATAAGTACATAAGCTGCTCACGACTTATACCCGGATGAGAAGCTGGCAGACCAGACCCCACTCAATAAGAATTCCCTCAAATAAGAGCAAAGTTTATTTATTAACTTTATTAACAGCAAAATTACGGCAATACAACCAATTTCGGCTGCCATTAACCTTTTGAGAGCCCCATTACAACAGTCTTTACTATTCAGCATGAATCACTCCACCCATCAAAAGCTACAGATGAAAAGCTAAAGATGAAAGTAAACCGTGATGATTGATTAATCAGTTCCATGAAATTAATTAGGAAAAATTTACGTTTCATTACGTACTAACTGTTTAGTCAAAATCGATAACAGCACGTGTGACTGGGTGTTATGTGTGTGTTATAATAATAGTTATTAATCTAGACAAGTGTATAATGAGACGAACATCTTGAGGAAACCTTCTGCGGCGATGGGCGAGCCCTAGTCACGCAAAATTGAGTGTTGAATAACTGGCTAAAAGTGAGCCCATTGTGACTCTGACATGCAGTTCAGTTAGTTCAGTTCAAAAAAAATATTGAACATAAAATCATACATATTACTTAGTCAACGTCAATATGATATTAATATTTGTGTATACTACCGCCCGTTCGGAAGTTGTGGGCTTAGGGATGGAGCAAAGAAGGGCAAGAAACTCCGCCGTACCTCTTTTAAAATATCAGAGCCTTAAAAATACAATGTTATGTATTTCTACTCAAGTCTAAGGAAATACACCGAGAAGAGACGTACTGACTCAGTCCATCGCCCCTCTTTGGATTTCTGTGCGCTGAGATGGTAAAGACCATGCAGTTTTGTCATCTAAATATTCTTTTACACTGTAATAAGACTTCTTCAATAGGCCGTTTTTGACATAGTTTTTGAACTTCCTTTCTGGTAGGTGCCGTATGGGAAAAGGCGTGACGCTAAGTTAAGTGTGTACTAAACTAATTGACTATGCCCCACTCAAAACTAAACTAATTAAACTGAGTCTGAAATGAATGGATGATTTTGATTTGACGCCTTGGATTTTTTTTCAGGTTAAGGAACACTTAACCTCTTTTGTAGGGTTCCGTTCCGCACCCGAAGGGCGCCAAACGGGACCGTACGACGGGACCCTATTACTAAGCCTCCGCTGTCCACCAGAGGGCTCTTCAGCACGAACCGTAATAGCTAGAAAGTTGAAATTTTCGCAGAATGTGTATATCTGTTGCGGCTCCACCAAAAAATACTGAAATACACAAAATGTTGGAAAAATAAAGGTGTCCCCATACAATAAACGTACTTTTTTGGTACGATTGGTGCGGAACCCTCCGTGTGAGAGTCCGACTCGCACGTAGCTGATTTTATTTTAGCTATCTAGCGATTGTGTTTCGGAAGCCAGCCTCTTAAAAGGGACTCCCATCGAAGCGAAACAACCGTTAGGTGGCCCCTGAAAGAAAATAAAGTGTCCCCCAAAAATAGGGGTCGTTGGTGAAATCGGCAATAATAAAGCATAAAGGATTTTTCGCATTAGGCTAGTATTTTAGTTTAGTAGCGAGTAATTTAGTAGAGAGTCTACTCGACTAAATTATTTGTTCAGACACGTTCATCTAGACAAAATTAGCCTACCTACTCGACTAAAATGCGAACAAGTATATTCTAGCTTTGTAGGTACTCGTAGGTATATAACTGTACCTTATTAATAATAAACTATTACTATGCAATAAACTATAACTATTACTATTAGAGGTAGACAATAGAAAGTCCACTTTTTGCAAATTTCATTTCTGTACCTTAGAGTCTACCTCTAGTGGACTTACTATTGTCTACCTTTAAAAGTGGACTTACTATTGTCTACCTTAAGGTACATTGTTCTACACAAAGGTCGATCCTTGCTGATATATCAAACTCTCTCATCGGAACCTGGTTTGCTGGAAGAGATCTCTTTTTAGAGATAAGCTCGCCTTTGTACACTGTTTTTATTAAATTTTTGTCCTTGTAAATAATTGTGTGCAATAAAGAAATTATGACATTAAGCCAGAATAAAGAAATTATGTCTTAAGGGACGGGTGTTTTTCATTTTAAGATACGGAACCCTAAAAACCTTTTAATTTCAACAGGACATATCAGAAACGGATCTCGCTGACGAGTGGGAGGTATCCAGGTCCAGGGTTCAGCTGGGAGCCATAATAGGCAGCGGCGCGTTCGGGCAGGTTCACGTGGCTCATCTGAAGATGCCAGGCGGAGAGACCGTCGTGGTGGCAGCCAAGATGTTAGCTGGTGCGTGACACCGAAACTGGAGGCGATGCAACTAACAAATTTTAATAAAAAATCGGTCAAGTTCGAGTAGAAATCGCACAAGGCACTCAAAACAATAAGTAAAAACAAAAACAAAATTAAAAACACGTCTGTTGTGTCGGGACCCCCTTTAATTTGTAATATCTCTCGTATTTCATTTGTTGTTGTTGCGGCAACAGATATACACATTCTGTGAAAATTTCTAGCTATTACGGTTCGTGCTCTAGGACCCGCTGATGCACGGACGGACGGACGGTCGGACGGACGGACGGACGGAAAGACGGACAGAGGAGCCTTAGTTATAGGGTCCCGTTTGGCACCCTTCGGGTACGGTACCCTATAAAGAGACTTTTCTATCGAGCAAAATTAATAAAATAACGTTTATGGGAAAGCAAAGTCACGCTGACACTCGTGATAAACAAGCTAGTGAAAAAACGTATAGCAATAATACTCGTCATTCCGAGCGATTTGTGTTTTGTTAAAGGCTGTTTTGCCTTAGGCGCCGTCTTAAGAGACCGGTGACCGCGTGAATTTCCCATAAAATCATTTAGACTGTTAATCGGATTAATACAGTGTTTACAGGTTCCTGGTCGTATACCAAGGTTCTTATTCAAATTACTTAAAAATATTTTTAAATTGGTTGTAGTGGAACCCTGGTATACAGACCAGGAACCTGCGTAAACAGTGTATAAATCCGATTAACAGTCTAAATACGTTAAACTATTTCTCAAATTCAAATCGTTTTTGTATTACGTTTGTATGGGAAATTCACGCGGTCACCAGTCTCTTAAGCAGTAGAATCAACTGAGAATCTGAGATCATATTATGTGATTCGCACGCAGAAGCTAAATGACAATTTAATTTCAAAACGATTTCGTGCAACTCAGAGTAAGCCTGTACAGCTTCCAACGATCATTTGGCGCGCGATGGCATGTGGAACTAACGCTAATTGACCAACGAGTAATGAAAGGTCAGTTTTGATGACAGATTCGTTGCAGTTCGTAGAAGTGGCGCCCCCCTGTTAACGTCACTCACCAGCCGAAAGATCGCTCGAAGACTATCTCAATTCCCGCAGGCAACGCAGCAGAAGAAGAGATGCAAGACTTCCACCGAGAGATCGCGATGCTCAAACACGTCGGCTCACACAAGCACGTTATCCGTCTCATAGCCTGCTGCACTACCCGAGCCCCGTTGATAGCTCTGTTGGAGCACGCACCAAGGGGTGACTTGCTGTCTCTACTGAGGTCTGCGAGGGGCAGACGGAGGGGGGGTGAGGGGGTGGACAGCGTGGAGGGGGGGCCTTCTGAGGCTGACAGTAAGTTTTTGTCTTTCTGTCATACTAAGAGCGAGTTTTACCAACGAAGAATAACTTTTTACTTGAGAGTATCATAGAACGACCTCATTTTGAACTGTCATTGTCATACAAATTATTCCCGGGATAGTTATTTTCGCATAACTTTATGTTGGTAAAAATCCACCCTAAGGGTGCTACGGATGCGGGCATCGATCGACGAGCGATATATCCGTCGACAAACCAAAGCTACTACACCAATCGATCGATCGATCGATTTGGTGTGGTTGCAATCTAATGGGGGAGGAATCTTTTTCTGATACTACTGCCTCTAACCGTACCCTTTATTAACCCGCACTTTAACCAGCGTAAAAGAGAAAGTTCAAAGATCAAAATTTTTATTGACCATAAAATCATAAATATTACTTAGTCAACGTCAATATAATATTAATATTTTTGTATACTATATATATGGCTCAATCTTACTTGTATCCCGGAAAATGCTCGTGCCCCTCGATGGGGACATTTTATAAGGGCTGTCCGAAGCACCGTGGTACTCATTTAGCCAGCAGGCTGAGAGTTAAGCCTGTAATCATAAACCGCTCTCAGTTCTGAGTGCTATCTCTAGCACGTGATAATGTAATTTTTTCCCGCTCCTGGGTTCGATTCCGGGCTGGGGAGAAAGAAAACAAAAAATAATAATCACCAAGTCTTGTATGTTTACATGTTTGTAATGTCGTCCGTCACTACGGTATTGTAGTGTGAGGCCAAAAATATATTGAAAGCGTTACTAAATCCGTAACCAATCGTATTCCAGCCGAGTACACGAACATCAGTGACTCCGACGCCAGCACTTTCGAGGGCAAGTCGTCCCAAGAGTCCCTACAGGTCCGCTCGAAGGACCACTACGTGGCTGAGCCGGCCCTGCACCTGGACAGTGCGACGATGAGGGAATACGCGCTGCAGATTGCGTTGGGAATGCAGCATTTGGAGCAACGAGGGATCACACATAGGTGAGGGTTTACTCAATTTCTATGGCCGTTCTAAAATTATGTTCATTACTTCACGAACCCTAAGAAACATATGTACCGTTCTAAAATAATTATGTTCATTACCTCACTAAACCCTAAGAAACATATGTATAACCGTGTAATACAAGTTCCTGGGCCTGTATACTTTGTTTGTGTTTTGGAAAACATCGTTGCTATAATACGATATAATCTTCAAATAATGGGGGCTATTTGGGAGGTGTCAAAACCACTAAACTAGAGGAACTAAAGGCACTAAACTGACAACCTTCAAATCCGACAGTTCTTGCGCGGTGGCCACAGATTCCATTTTCAAACACACCATTTTAATTAGTTTAGTTAGTATAGTTCATGTTGCCTCCCAAATCGCAGGCAATATACCACTAAAATATGTTGGCATCGGAACATCGGAGCTCCAATGAAGGTAAGACCCGTATTGTTTGACTCGACCAATATTGTACGAATGAGTGCGAGTGAGACAGGAAACTTACAAATGGCGCAGCCGCGACCCGGAGGCTATACTCGGAAAATGCCCAGATTTTCCGGGAAGGCCCCAGCAACAGTGCAGGAAATCCTTGCTACCGGGCGTTTACCTTGAAGAGATATTCATAGAACCAGCTGATTCCGTCCGGGAAATTCCACCCCCGCCCCCCCCCCCCCCCCGTCCTCTTGTTAGGCGTAATTTCCAGCGACTGTTTGGTTTACGATACGAACATGTTTGAGTGGGGTATGGAGATGTTGTTCTTGTAGTGTAAAGCTTTTGCAGCGCCTGAATGGAAATATTAGCAAAAACACGGGCTCGAGTTTTAATGTACGCGCTGTTGTAGGCGATTGCAGTTAATGTGAAGGATAAATAAATTGGATTTGATTTCTACGATACGAGTAGAATCTAATACTCGTAAATAGGTAACATTCATAAAAGAAAGTACAATATTTGAAATTAATGGGCTCAGTTAAAACAAGACCAGAGTTTCAGGTAGAGAGGTTATTCTATCTAACATGAGAGAAGAAGGGCCACACATTCATACTTGCCTGTTTCACACCCTTTGGTTGATATTTTTCCGAATAGGGTATAGATAGGGCGGCGGGAGATCATTACTAAATACTAGCCTACAGCGTACAGGAAAGTTAAGTAAGTTTAATCATCAATTATTTATACTTCAGTACTTCGTTCTTGAGATTGGTATTCTGTAAAACATTGTTTCAAGTTTAAATTTTATTTATTGCATTCCATATAGTTTTAGAGTAACAACATTATGGACCTTGTTCAGGCACAGACAGCAATATGAGACAGGACGACACAATAGTATTATAGCCCGTATTAAATTATATAAAGCACTTACCTAGATAGAATAAGTGATATAATAATATTTACATAATAATATTGTTTTATACCTGATACTATTATATTAATTCGCATTTGTTTGCCACGAACAAAACTTCAAAGTAAAGTAGCTATAGTATAGAGCAGGTAAATGTTACTCACTTAAAAATAGATTAGGAACTTCGAAATGAGAAATCCGTCGAGAATCGATTTTTTTGCTCAGACATCACTTACAGGCGTTACGCTTCTCTGTGATATAAATCAAAACTCAATGTCGTGGGAAGTAATTACTTGATTTTCTTAAATATTCTGTGATACTTTCGTGATCTTCGGCTTGCGAACAGCAAAATTACTTAACATAATTATTCTTACATAGCACTTATGTAACTAGGTATCGGAATCCGGTTGGAATTTAGTAACCCAGCCCGGCAAATAAATGACGTACTCGTAAATACCTACCTAGTAATATAGGTGTATCTCGAAGACTTTTGTCCATAAATATCCGCTCCTGGAATTTATCTTCGTTGCTAGGCAACGGTGATTGGGAATGGGAACAAGGACACAGAAGTATGAAGTATTGTTCATTACATTGTTCATCAAGTTGAAGTTTTGTACGTAGGTGATACAAAATTACAAATTAATCAATATAGGGTGCAGTAACAGGCGTCATACGCCTTTTTCTATGCGGAGGATAAGCATAATTGGGTTGTGTCACAGGTAATCAAATGAATCTAGGAACAAGTCTGATTTAAAAAAGCATTACTACTTACAAAATGGCTGGACAATCTCAGAATTGTATATTTTCAGCAGTTGTATTTTACAAAGTCAATTTTGTGCAAAAAAGACAGCATTTGTTGCTACACGCACGCCACATGACGTCACTTTTTGCTATTTCATAGAACTCAATCAAAGGTACCGTTTTGACAGTTCCTAAAAAGTATTTTTTTTTATTATTATGAGCCTGCAATATCCCACTGCTGGGCAAAAGCCTCTCTCCCCCTCTTCCACTCCATTCGATCCTGAGCGGTCTCCTAAAAAGTATTAGGAGTAAAATAAGTATTTATGAGTAAAACTTAGACTATTTACTCTGTATATAATCTAAGGAGTAAATTAGCGTATTGTGACCACGTTTAGACAGCTATTATTGGAATATTTGTCAGCACCGCATTTGAACCGTGCATACCCCTTGAAACCCCTCCATCACCGCACTGATCCAACACGTGACGGAGTATAACTTAATCTTACTAGTATTAAGGCTTGTGCCCCTCAATGGCAAAAATAGCTTTTAGAAAAGAAACAAATCAGTCGGAATGATGAATATTATTGCTGTAAGTTTTTTCACGAGTGTCAGCGTGACTTTGCTTTCCCATAAATGTTATTTTTAACCGACTTCCCAAAGGAAGAGGTTTACAATTCGTCCGGATGTGTTTTTTTATGTATGTGCCCCGATAGCGCCTAGAAGGATGGACCGATTTGGACAGTTTGTATTAAACTCAATCTAATCAAATAGGGTTTGTGGAAGTCGGTTTTTTCTAAAGTTTACTTTTTGTTTTATTAATTTTGTTCGATAGAAAAGTCTCTTGAAGTTGCCAGAAAATCTGTCTGTCACAATGTTTTATTTTACAATTTCGCACCGCATCTGAATTTGTGTTCTTGTTATTTACCTAATCATTATAAAAATGGCACAGTGTGTTTCTCAGTTAGACTTGCTTACCTTTCTTATTTAATTTCCTCTAAGAATAAATTAAGTATGAAATCCTAAGTTCTGATTGCCTAGGGCCCGCCCTTAAGGCTTGTGCCCCTCAATGGGGACATTAACTTTTACTTTATTTATAAATAAATAAATTAAATTGGCGCCAGATTTTTACCGCCCTAGGCTAAAGTAGCGACCCAAGGTTGAAATGACCCAAAGTTATACAGGGTGGAACAAACGAATGGGCTCTGGTATTAAATTTCGGGTGTAAGACCTAATGTTTCTTGGAGGAATGTTCAGTTCAGTTCAAAATTTTTATTGACCATAAAATCATACATATTACTTAGTCAACGTCAATATAATATTAATATTTTTGTATACTACCGCCCGTTCGGAAGTTCTGGGCTTAGGGATGGAGCAAAGAAGGGCAAGAAACCTCCCCCGTACCTCTTTTAAAATATCAGAGCCTTAAAAATACAATGTTATGTATTTCTACTTAAGTCTAAGGAAATACACCGAGGAGAGACGTACTGACTCAGTCCATCGCCCCTCTTTGGATTTCTGTGCGCTGAGATGGTAAAGATCATGCAGTTTTGTCATCTAAATATTCTTTTACACTGTAATGTCCCAATAACCTATATTCTATCCATAATCTGCAGATTTGAGATTGCTAGTGTCAATTTAAATAAATCCCATAGCGCAACTGTCAAATGTAACGCGTAATCTGCGGATCACGGATAGAGATAGGTTATTGAGATCGATCGGTCGTAAGTAACATCGAATAGTACAAAAATATAGCGAGTGTTCAAGCAACGAGCAACCTTCAAGTAAAATGAACTAGGTATTTAGGTATCATAAGGATTTAAGGTACTTTTCCACCAGGGCCCATTCGTTGGTTCCATCCTGTATAGTGCCTTTGTATCGCCTCTCTTTCATCTCCGTGTATAACCTATTCAACCTATTGTCTGCCGGAAACCAGCGTAGCCCGTGATTTCTAGATGAAAACTTGGGATATTCGTTCAAGTCAAACGTTCAATTAATTGTGCGACGGACCTTTAGCCATCTGATTAAATTTTACACAACTTTTTAATTATTTGGTCCGTAATTATCAGCGCTGAAGGCCTGGCCTTCAGCATATCGCTGAGTCAGTTGCCATTTATAATGACAGTGACACACCACGACCGTCATTGATGGTCTTTACAACAAGTACTTAATGATATTGTGTATGTCCTACTTTATGTTTGGTTTCTTTCTTTTCCTTTGTCTGGTGTGTTTCTGTCCTTGTAATAAACGTTTCTTTCTTTCTTCTTTCTTTCTCTTTCTGTTTCGATATCAATTCTGTAAGGTTGTTTCTCTGTTGTCACCAATCGGTGTCAATCGATTCGGTCGATCGGATTATCTAATCTGTGTCGAGTACGCATTTTAGTACAAACTTTTTTTTTATTGGCTGCGTTTAGAATCGATCTCTCTTATCAGCCTGAATGGTAGTGAAACTGATTAGTGACAATTTTTTTCCTTTGTACTGGCAACAAAATTAAAAAGTTACTTTTAGTCCCGAGGGACTAAATGACCTACTTAGTCCCTGTTTGCCGGGACTAAAGTAGCTCTTTTTGAATAGATGTGATGAAAACGCCATTACTTTCTTTCTTTCTAATTTATCCAAAAGGCAGTGATATCCATTCCGCCTCGACACAACTATTATAGCATGGTTAGCTTAAGGCCGATTTCACCAACAATTCCTAGCTTTCAGGGGACATAGTTTCCTTTCAGGGGCCACCTAGCGGTTGTTTCATCTGGACTAGGGGATCCCCTAAATTTAAGAGCTGGGCTTCGAAACAATGGCTAGATATCTAAGAAAAAGAGCTGAATGTTCCCTAACACAACAGAACATATCATAGCGTCACGCCTTTTCCCATACGGGGTGGCAGAGGCACAACTGTGCCCACTTTTAGCCAGTAATTCAACTTCTAATACTTACAATAACAACTTGATAAATTCGGGCACGACTCCTAACATGATATCGTCAACAATTTCCAGAGACCTCGCCGCGCGCAACATTCTGGTGGACGGCGCAGGTACACTGAAAGTGGCCGACTTCGGCCTATCTAGGTCTGGCATATACGTCCATACGAGGCTACGGCCCGTCCCTTTGAGGTAAGAGACGAAACAAACAAACAAACAAACAAACAAACAAACAAACAAACAAACAAACAAACAAACAAACAAACAAACAAACAAACAAACAAACAAACAAACATACAGGTGAAGCTAATAAAAGCGTGATAAAAAGGACGTAAGCCACGGAGCTCTGATACGTTTGGATATACAGGGTGACATTTAATTAGCTGACCACATTTTGGGTAATTATTTGTTATAGGCATGTAGGTTATACAGGGTTATTTTTGGACCCCTAGCCAAAAGTTACTATTATTTTACAGGTGGTTAGCTCCAGAGGCGATTCTTCAGGCTCAATACTGCAGCGCCAGTGATGTTTGGGCCTTCGCTGTGTTACTGTGGGAGATCGCGACCCTTGGTAAGATACCTTACATTCCTGGTTAGAATTATACAACCAATAATAAGCCCACATCCAACTACTAGCGAGATATTCACCCACTGCTGTGTAAGGGATAGGGTCATTCTTTACCGCGTTATAAATGCACCTACAGTTGGGACTAGGCCATTCTTTATGCTTCTATTAACCCACTGCTGGGTATGTTTCTTATTTATTAACACGCAGGCTCGAGCCATTGTCATTCTCCAAAATTATAAAAAAAAAAACATTAAAATTAGTTTGACAGTGGGTACCAACGTCAAAAATTAGACATTCATTGACGTCTTGGTACCCACTGTCAAAATAACTTTAATGTAATTTTTTTATTTTATTATTTTAATGTCAATATTGTTCCAAGGACTCTTTTGTCCTTACGCTACCGTGGGTGTTAAAAGTAACCTACTCTTGATCCTCCCGCATGTACAATTGTACATTGTCCATTTCAGTCTGTCTCTATGTCAATGGGCTCTATCTCATGACCTGCTATCTATATGTTGAAAATGTATTTCCGTGGCCGCTACAGCAACGTTGAGCATACACAATAGTCATGACTACTCATGACTAGTATTGCAATTTTTATCGATGGTACGGAAGTGTTCGAATCGCGTAAGTCCTTCTCGCTCTTGACCAATTTTAACTCCCCAGGTGGCTTCCCCTACGCAGAGCTGAGCAATCACCAGGTCCCGTCGTACCTGGCTGCTGGCAGCCGCCTGCCCCGCCCCGCCCGCGCCTCCCCCCGCCTCTACGCTCTCATGCTGGCCTGCTGGGCGGAAACGCCCGAATGCCGCCCGACCTTCGCGAAGATTGCCGAACAGCTTGTCAAAGAACAGCAACTGTATATTGATCTTTGTCGGGATTAGAGAGTGTGATAGAAAGACTGATGTTTTGTCAATGTGGTGGAGAGGTGGTATCATATTTTTTGAGGGATTAGGGATATCTCTCTTACGGCTAATGCTAAATGAACCTAGGTTTAGCCGGCTAGTGTTAGTGGATTTACATTTATTTTCAACCGACTTCAAAAAAAGGAGGAGGTTTACAATTCGTCCGGATGTTTGTTTTTTTTTATTTATTTTTTTATGTATGTGCCCCGATAGCGCCTAAACGGATGGACCGATTTGGAAAATTATTTTTTTGTTTGAAAGGGTTTACCTTCCCATTGGTCCCATTGACACCAGGTCAGGATCTGATGATGGGATCCTGGAGAAATCGAGGGAACTCTTCAAATATTATAGGCAGACCTATAGTGATTTTTGAGTTTTTCATAATAACTCGTGCAAATGCACATGGTAAGCATAATATTGTGATGCGGAACTGCTGATGAAGACCACATATGGCCACCAGATCTGCTCAATACTAGGTACAAATACAATGCGTGGCTGACGGGCAGGCAACGCATAGCCTAAACCGTGGACCTAGAGCCATGAAACTTTGTACAGGGGTTCCTTAGTCGCGTGGGGTAGCACTGATATAGGATTTGACAAAATTAATTCCCCAAGGGGGGGGGATAAGGGGTTACAGTTAGTATTAAACTCAATCTAATCAAATAGGGTTTGTGGAAGTCGGTTTTTTCTAAAGTTTACTTTTTGTTTCAATTATCTTTTTTCAACCGACTTCAAAAAAGGAGGAGGTTCTCAATTCGACCCGTATGTTTTTTTTTTTCTATGTTTGTTACGCAATAACTCCGCCAATTATGAACCGATTTGAACAAATCTTTTTTCGGCGTATAGGTAATACCTCAAGGGTGGTCCCATTGACACCAGGTCAGGATCTGATGATGGGATCCTGGAGTAATTGAGGGAACTCTTCAAATATTATAGGCAGACCTATAGTGATTTTTGTGTTTTTCATAATAACTCGTGCAAATGCACATGGTAAGCATAATATTGTGATGCGGAACTGCTGATGAAGACCACATATGGCCACCAGATCTGCTCAATACTAGGTACAAATACAATGTGTGGCTGACGGGCAGGCAACGCATAGCCTAAACCGGTGGACCTAGAGCCATGAAACTTTGTACAGAGGTTCCTTAGTAGCGTGGGGTAGCACTGAGATGGGATTTGACAAAATTAATTCCCCAAGGGTGGGGGGATAAGGGGTTACAGTTTGTATTAAACTCAATCTAATCAAATAGGGTTTGTGGAAGTCGGTTTTTTCTAAAGTTTACTTTTTGTTTCAATTATGTTCTTACGCTTCGCTTCGCTCACCCCCTGCCCCACAACTTCGCTCAGACATACCACTATTATTTTATTAATACTTACTAACATTAGCCGCTCTCCTAACATTAGCCATAACGCCTCCATTAGCCGTAACATCTCCATTGAATATCATGTTGGTACCGTACCGTTGGTGTCTTGGTTTTTGGGTTTCTTAATTATGACTCTAAACGATTTTGCGCAGGATGCCCAACCGTGTTGTCTTCGTCGATTCCGTTTCTATAGTGAGAATTGTTCAAAAAGATGACTAAAGTCCCTAATCGCCCCTAAAAATATGACAACATCTTTCACCCTGTATTGTTACCTTGTGGACCTACTGTTAGTACCTACATAATTTATTGTTAATATTGTTACACATTTGCAGTGTGTCGAACCAAAGTCCTAAATATATCATATTTTTTACCCCTATCTATGGCATGTTTTCATTGACCTGTCGTTTGTTGTCGACATTTTGAATTTAATTTACTTGACTTACTTTACTTTATACTTTATTGTACAGAAAAAAAACAACGAAACTGACTTGACTTTTGCAAATAATAAAATCTAACGATCTTAGAGCGAATTTTACCAACGAAGAGTAACTTTTTACGAGAGTATCTTCTATTTTTTCATAGAATGACCTCATTTTGAACTGTCTTGGATAGTTATTTTCGCATAACTTTTTGTTGGTAAAATCCAGCCTTAGTCGAATAATCAAAAATATCGCAGCTTTTTGAAGTTCTCCTCTGAATAAGATTGTTCTTCTTTGGTACCCCTTATGAGGACATTGTTAATTGTCATGTTATTGGGAAGGTATGACCATACAAGGTGCGATATGTTTGATGCTGAGGATACTGAAAACTAGAAACACCCTATTGACCTAAGAGGTCTCTATTGAACCAAAGTCGATGGTTTTACAATAAGTAAAAATCTCAGGGTTCCGTCTACCACCGCCCATCTCCATCATCAGGTGATGATGACGAGAATATCACTGATTTGGAAACGAAGTGAGCCATAAACCTACTGAACTAATTTAGTGATCGAAATGCCAACTCGCAAAATGCGAATGCGCAAAAATAGACTTTAGATTTCTATGGGTCTTACGCCACACAAATAAGAATGCTATTGTACTATTGTTCTATTGTTCTAACTGAAGAAAAAGTAAACTCAGTTGATTCGGCAACTTTTTCGTCGTAAAGGCTCATTTACATGGGGAGTTTCACATCTGGGGCCAGTAGTCACGTGAGCGAGCGTGACACTAGCTTCTAGCTTGACAGTAGACGCAAAATCATTACGGTTATAGTTTACAAAATATAAAAACGAGAAATAGAATAATCGGTCAAGTGCGAGTCGGACTCTCACACCAAAAAAGTACAAAAAAAATCGCGTTTTTTGTATGGGAAACCCTTTATCTTTTTTTTCTATTATGGCATGCTATGCCATGGCGTACCTACGTACGGTCACATATTTAATTTACTTGTTCTTAGAAAGGGACGAAATGATACATGCGTAATATACAACTTTTTTTTTGGCAGCTATAAGACCAAGTCACAAAATCTTTGAATTGGCTAGAAAGCACGAGAAAATCCCCGTCTAAATGAGCCATACAAACTCACTGGTGTAAACGTGTAAAGAATAACATAATTGCGTATTTGTCACGCGCTGCGCAAGAATTCTGCCGACATGGAACCGATTCTCTAAGTAGCAAATAAACAAGAAAAAATATATTTTAAATGAATAAGTAAGTACTTTCTGCGTATTAATTTGTAAGTGTATTTAATCCCGTAAAAATACCGAAGGCAAATTAGCGATCCGAAGGTAAATCTACTAAATTGGTTCACTTACTTTCAGACTTCAAAAAACCTGTTCTCAATCCGGTTGTATTTTATGTGTTTGTTATCTATGAATTTAGAAAAATATATTTTTATATGAAAGTACCTTCAGTTTAGTCAATAAAATTACCACTTGTCCGGTAAGTTGTACTCGATTACAGAGGGTTCCAACCAGTTTTCAGAATTTTCATGGTGGCACAAAACAAGGTTTTATGGCGCAAGTAATTTTGCCATAAAACCATGTTTTGTGCCACCATAGCAGCAATTTTCAATCGAATACTGACTACTGACTTTATTTAACCTATACAAAGAATTGTTTTAAGAGGTTCATAGTATTTTTTCAGATGATTCCAGATTCAACGGGAAGTACTCTATACAACAGTTGCTTCTGGCAACCCTTCCTTTTAAGTTACCTACGGAATCTTTATAGATTCTACTTATGTCGCAAAAAATACGTCTTGTGGTTCGCACTTGACCGGTTTTATAAACTTTATGAGGTAACTAACTTGTAATTTTTGTTTCAGTGCCGTCGCTCAAAATTCTATCATTAGTGACCACAGTCATCGCGATGAACTTCACAAGGATATCATGTAAATGGCCGGACCCTAAGAAGGATCCTCTGATATTTATCGCCAACCCCATCGAAGCGAACATGCCTGGCCACTGGATTCCGTTGAGCATCGTCAAAGTTATGCTTGAGGGGACCACAACAAAATTTGTGCCCACGAAAAAACCACGAAAAACTACGCCAATGGCAATATTACCGCTTTTTCAGAAACTAAATATTATAGTAACCTATCCTCCAACTACAACAACAACAACAACACCACCACCTACAACAACAACTACAGCTACAACAACAATAGCAACAGCTGCACCTACCACAACAACAACAACATCTGCACCTACCACAACAACAACACCTGCACCTGCCACAACTACCATACTTACTACAACACCTACACCCACCACAACACCCACCACAACACCCACCACAACACCCACCACAACAACAACAACAACACCTACAACAACAACCACAACAACCACTACAACAACAACAACACCTGCACCTACCACAACAACCACAACAACAACAACACCAGCACCTACCACAACAACCACAACAACACCTGCACCCACAACGACAACAACAACAACAACAACAACCACAACAACAACACCTGCACCTACAACAAAGAAAAAGAAAAAATGGGTAAAGCCTGCAATACGTCCGGCAGATAGAGGTCGAAGAACGGATGATTGATTGATTGCTTTAGATGTTTTTTCCAAGTGTAGCTCGAAGTTTGTTTTGCCAAAACAACAACAACAACTTCTACACATTTCACAACAAAAATAATACATCCACCTACCAAAACATCATACATATATGATGTTACCGCCAAAGTATGAATTGCTCTTAAGTCAACATTTTAAATTATGTCTCAAATGATCCCCACAAAGACAAACTTCTGGACCAATTTTAGTTTTTGTTTTGTTGTCCAAACAAAGAGGTTTGGGTAATTCCTAGGTACACGCAACGAAGACAAAGACGAAGACAAGACAAGACGAAGTTACGCAAACCAGCCAGTGTATATTTAACAACTTTGTTTGTGGCAGCCATAAGCCCACGATCTTCGTCTTGGCTAGAATGTACGAGAAAATCCCCATCTAAATGAGCCCTAGAAACTCACTGGTGTAAACGTGTAAAGAATAACATAATTGCGTATTTGTCACGCGCTGCGCAAGTATTCTGCCGACATGGAACCGATTCTCTAAGTAGCAAATAAAACAAGCAAAAAATATATATTAAATGAATAAGTAAGTACTTTCTGTGTATTATTTTGTTAGTAGTATTTAAATCCCATGAAAAATACCGAGGTCCAATTAGCACTCCAAAGGAAAAATATACGTCTTTCAGACTTCAAAAGACTACGTTTTTCAGACATCAAAAAACATGTTCTGAATTCGGTTGTAAGTATATTTTTTTTGTTTTTGTTAAATAAGTGCTTGCAAATATTAGTATTAATAAAATATACATATTTTATATGGAAGGATAGACCTTCAGTTCGATCCCATTAATTAAAATTACTGGGCAAGTTGGACTCGCGTACAGAGGGTTCCGAGAAAATATCATAATTTTTGTAAAGCAGTTATAAATTCGAGGTTTTCAGAATTTTCCCTATACTTGTGCTATAAGACCTTGTTTTGTGCCACCATATCTAGCCGTATTTTCAATCAATACTGAGCATTATTTTACCTGTACAAAGAGTTGTTTTAAGACGGTTATGGTATTTTTTCGAATGATTCTAACTCTAGGTCAATGGGAAGTACTCTATAGCTTTGATTCTCCTGCAAGTACTACGAAAATTCAACAATTTTACAGCACAAACGGTCATATCGTTTGATAGCTATATTTTTTTTCTCAGTTTCAAGGGATTAGACCAGACCAAAAAGAATAAAATTGATTAATAATTTCAAATTGATACCTTATAGCCTTAAGGATAATTTAATGTAATTAGGTAAGGAATCCATCTTGTAAGTAATAAGTTACCATAAGTTTCTCGATCTTAATTTATTTCTTGTATTTTTTGTGGATATCTGTTATTGGCTTTCATTCTGTATCTCTGCTCTTTGTAATTTGTTTGTCTATGTGCTGTTGATGTAGATGTCCCAAATAAAATAAAATAAATAAGTTTCCTCGGAATCCTTACCTCGCAAAAAAGACATCTTGTAGCTCGCACTTAAACGGTTTTTAAACTTTATGAGGTAAGTACCTAATAAACTTGTGTTTTTCGTTTCAGTGCCGTCGCTCAAAATTTTATCATTAGCGACCATGGTCATAGCGATGAACATCACAAGAATCTCATGCAAGTGGCCGAACCCTAAGAAGGATCCTCTGTTATTTATCGCCAACCCAATCGAAGCGAACATGCCTGGCCACTGGATTCCGTTGAGCATCGTCAAAGCCATGCTTGAGGGGACCACAACAAAATTTGTGCCCACGAAAAAACCACGAAAAACAACGCCGAGGGCAGTACCAAAGCCGATTTATCAGAAACTAGATATAAAAGTAACCTATCCGACAACGAAAGCAACACCAATTATTATAACAACTACAACAACAACTACAACACGACCACCTACACCTACCACAACAATCCCACCAACAACAACAAAACCACCTACACCCACACCTACCACAACAACAACAACACCTGCACCTGCACCTGCACCAACCACAACGGCACCACCTTCACCTGCACCTGCACCAACCACAGCAGTACCACCTGCACCTACAACAACAACAACAACACCTGCACCTACAACAACAACGACACCTGCACCTACAACAACAACAACTACAACAACAGCTGCACCTACCACAACAACCACAACAACAACAACAACAACAACAACAACAACAGCTGCACCTACAACAAAAAAGAAAAAAAAGCCACCTCCAGCACCGAAGATAGATAAAGGTCGAAGGTTGAATGATTGATTGCTTCAGATGTTTTCTCCCATAACTCGACTAAGATTTTTGTTTTGCCAAAACAAAAAATACAAAACACAAATACCTATGTTTATTTTGTGTAGATATGGTTAAGTAGTAGGTAACACTTTTAACTTAGTAAGTGGTAACATAACAATTATCGGCACTGCACATCTAGCCACGTAGTGACATGCAAAAATAGCACTGAAGTAGTGCAATACAATTTTTAAATATTATCTAAAACAGGTCAGTGTCTATTTCCAACTAATGAGATTGGTAGGTAGTCGAAAAAAATAATTAATTGATTAATTAAAATACATCATAAATTAATTTTATTAACATGAGAGTCAAAAAATTCTTAAACGTTATAATAGCATTTAGTGATCAACCATTTACGTAATTTATACTTAAATACATTAAAAGGCATGTGCATGTTCTGTGTATAAGCTATCGGCAACGCTAACTTATTGGGATACCTGGTGTTAAAGTTACATATACTGGATTTCTTGATAAAAATATCCATATTTTGTCTTACAAAGATACAAACTTCATAAATATATATTCCTGTTAGTGTCAAAAGATTTAATTTAGTAAAAAGGGGTCTGCATAATTCGATAGGGCTCTTTCCACATATAGCTCGGATACATTTATTTTGAATTAAAAACAGCTTATCGATATCTACCGAGATTCCCCAAACAACTATGCCATAACGCAAAGCAGATACCACATAGCCACCATGGTATGCCAGCATATCAGATTCGTGTCCAGCAATCTTCACTAGCCTATAGAGCACAAATACGAAGCTGTTATTTTTTTATTGTATTGGCTATATGTGGCTCCATGACAGCTGGGAATCGAGCGTTATACCTAAAAAAAATATATCTGAGGATTCATTAATTTCAGTGTTGTCATATATGATGGATACAATAATGTCAGGCCTTATTCTATTATAAAATGTTATATATGATGATTTGTCAATATTTACGGATAAATTATTTATCTGTAACCAATGTACTATGTTTTTAATTGTATTATTAATGACAGTTTCAAAATTGGTATTTTTTATATTGAATTATGATTGATATATCATTGGCAAATAAGATACACTGATGATATGTCACATCTGGAAGATCGTTAATGAAGTCCCAAGACCCTTCCCTGGGGTACGCCACTTCACTTTTTCCCTCAGTTTTGATCGTGCAGTTTCCATTGTAAAGTCTGCAATACGACCGGCAGATAGAGGTCGAAGAACGGATGATTGATTGATTGCTTTAGATGTATTTTCCAAGTGTAGCTCGAAGTTTGTTTTGCCAAAACAACAACAACAACTTCTACACATTTCACAACAAAAATAATACATCCACCTACCAAAACATAATACATATATGATGTTACCGCCAAAGGATGAATTCCTCTTAAGTATACATGTTAAATTATGTATCAAATGATCTCCACAAAGTCAAACTTCTGGACCAATTTAAGTTTTTGTTTTGTTGTCCACGCAAATAGGTTTGGATAATTCCTAGGTACACGCAACGAAGACAAAGACAAAGACAAGACAAGACGAAGTTACGCAAACCAGCCAGTGTATATTATATACAACTTTGTTTGTGGCAGCCATAAGCCCACGATCTTCGTCTTGGCTAGAATGTACGAGAAAATCCCCATCTAAATGAGCCCTAGAAACTCACTGGTGTAAACGTGTAAACGTGTAAAGAATAACATAATTGCGTATTTGTCACGCGCTGCGCAAGTATTCTGTCGACATGGAACCGATTCTCTAAGTAGCAAATAAAACAAGCAAAAATATATATTAAATGAATAAGTAAGTACTTTCTGTGTATTATTTTGTAAGTAGTATTTAAATCCCATGAAAAATACCGAGGGCCAATTAGCACTCCGAAGGAAAAATGTACGTATTTCAGACTTCAACAGACTACGTTTTTCAGACTTCAAAAAACATGCTCTGAATTCGGTTGTAAGTATTATTTTTTTGTTTTTGTTAAATAAGTGCTTAAGCAATGATATGGAAGGATAGACCTTCAGTTTGATCCCATTAATTAAAAAATTACCGGGCAAGTTGGCCACGCGTACAATATCATATTCGTACCGAGAAAATATCATATTTTTTGTAAAGCAGTTACTATAAATTCGACGTTTTCAGAATTTTTCCTATACTTTATACTTTACTTTATTGCACAAAAACATAATACAGACACTTAATAATGAAAAAAACATGTACAAAGGCGAGCTTATCTCTAATAACAGATCTCTTCCAGCAAGCCTAGAATGGACAGGATTAATTAAAAGATAGACCTACATATGTGCACAACGATAAATAACTATATACTTGTGCTATAAGACCTTTTTTTGTGCCACCATGTCTAGCTGTATTTTCAATCAATACTGAGCATTATTTTACCTATAGTAAGAGTTGTTTTAAGACTTTTATGATATTTTTTCGAATGATTCTAACTCTAGGTCAATGGGAAGTACTCTATTCTCCTGTAAGTACTACGAAAATCCAACAATTTTACAGCACAAACAGTCATATCGTTTGATAGCTATATTTTTTTTCTCAGTTTCAAGGGATTAGACCAGACCACAAAGAATAAAATTGATTAATAATTTCAAATTGATACCATAAAGCCTTAATGATAATTTAATGTAATTAGGTAACGAATCCATCTTGTAAGTTTCCTACGGAATCCTTACCTCGCAAAAAAGACATCTTGTTGCTCGCACTTAAACGGTTTATAAACTTTATGAGGTAAGTACCTAATAAACTTGTGTTTTTCGTTTCAGTGCCGTCGCTCAAAATTTTATCATTAGCGACCATGGTCATAGTGATGAACATCACAAGGATCTCATGTAAATGGCCGAACCCTAAGAAGGATCCTCTGTTATTTATCGCCAACCCAATCGAAGCGAACATGCCTGGCCACTGGATTCCGTTGAGCATCGTCAAAGCCATGCTTGAGGGGACCACAACAAAATTTGTGCCCACGAAAAAACCACGAAAAACAACGCCGAGGGCAGTACCAAAGCCGATTTATCAGAAACTAGATATAAAAGTAACCTATCCGACAACGAAAGCAACACCAATTATTATAACAACTACAACAACAACTACAACACCCCCACCTACACCTACCACAACAATCCCACCAACAACAACAAAACCACCTACACCTACACCTACCACAACAACAACAACACCTGCACCTGCACCTGCACCTGCACCTGCACCAACCACAACAACACCACCTGAACCTATAACAACAACAACAACACCTACAACAACAACGACAACAATAACAACAACAACAACAACAACAACAACAACACCTGCACCTACAACAACAACAACTACAACAACAGCTGCACCTACCACAACAACCACAACAACAACAACAACAGAAGCACCTACAACAAAAAAGAAAAGAAAGCCACCTCCTCCACAAGCGATAGATAGAGGTCGAAGGTTGAATGATTGATTGCTTCAGATGTTTTCTCCCATAACTCGACTAAGATTTTTGTTTTGCCAAAATAAAAAATACAAAATACAAATATGTTTATTTTGTGTAGATATGGTTAAGTAGTAGGTAACACTTTTAACTAAGTAGGTGGTAAGATAACAATTATCGGCACTGCACATCATGTCACTACATGCAAAAATAGCACTGAAGTAGTGCAATACAATTTTTAAATATTTTCTAAAACAGGTCAGGTCTTTAAATATTTCCAACTAAAGAGATCGGTAGGTAGTCAAAGAAATTAATTAATTGATTAATTAAAATACATTATAAATTAATTTTATTAACACGAGAGTCAAAAAATTCTATAACGTTATAATTGATGATTAAATGAACGTACAAAGTGAAGTTCTATCACAATTATATGAAGCATCTCACCCGAAGAGATCAGTGACTAAAAGAAAATATATTAGTATAACACTAGTATAACAGAAAATATATATGTAGTAACACGTAAGTGACACCACTCAGCACCTAAGTTGAGAAAGTAAATAATAAAGGAATTTTGATTGTTTTCATAGATTCGAAATTTGTAGGTGGGTAGTTGAACTATCATCTACCCTGGGTAGTTGTGGGTAGTTGAACTATCATCTACGCTGCAACTGTCCGCCTCTGGCAGGTCATTTAGTTTAGAGTATTTCGACTCTACATCATTGATTAATTTTACGACATAGTTACACGGGAGCATGCGTTGGGCAGGCGGAAGTAAGTCACTGATCTCTTAAGGTGAGATGCTTCATATAATTGTGATAGAACTTCACTTTGTAAGTTCGTTTAATCATCAATTATATTCGCATCTCACCCTTCAAGATCAGTGACTGAAAGAAAATATATTAGTATAACACATGTAGAGGTTGAGAGCGAGTCGGAAAATATTATCAATGATGCACAATATTATAGTATAATATTCTTCGATTTGTTATAAAGGAGCAGAAGATTAGATGGCATTACATCTATAATTATTTCCAAATTTTATAATTGTAAAATAACTAGAGTATAATTATTCTTATAATAGCTCTAGCTTATCGATTGCATCGTGATAAATTGTAACATCAATTTATTAATACATAGTAATACAATAAGGATCAATCATTTGTTTTATTGTTAACTCATCGCTACCACTATCAATAACTCTATTGTAAATATATTGCGAACGTTTTTGAACCGTCGCTCCAACCCGCCGTAGTGCGGATGGTATCAGTACTGACGTCGAGGGTGTAATGTAAGATGTAAGCCCTCGACGTAGAGGCATGTCATGACTATGTGCCGAAAAATATTACTTAGTATCAATTGCTGCTGTCTTTTAAAGTACGCTTGATCCAGCGTCTCAGTGTTTGGCTGCCTGCAGAAATAAGGTTTTTGCCTATAACTGCATGTTTCCGGATTTTGTCTTATTTATACAAATATGAGACCAGATTAGTTGCGGGACAAACAGAAGGTTAGTTTGCGAAATAAATATATGGATAGAACTGGTAGTTATCTACCCGGTCTTGATGTCTTAGAGATATCACGAGTTTTGATATTAATTAAAACGGTCATTAGAGGTTATAATGTTGTCTAATTTAATGGCGGAAAAATACAAAGAATATCGAACACCGAAATACCTACAGATCAATTTTCCTAAAATTACGCCAAGTATACTGGAGATCCCAGGCACCACACAAAAATGTTCGAAGTTTTTTGAACACGATGAGCAGTCGCAAGGGCCAACAGTGTTTTTTTTTGATAATTGTTCCAAATTAAGTTCTTCAATATGATATAATGTACTCAAGTGGATAAAACCATGTTAGTATCCCAATTAATGTTATACTTGGGTAATGGAGCCCGAAGTCGGAACACTCCCATAAAGAATCTCTGCAGCCAGTCGTCTTTTGACAAGTTTGGACCTAACAGCAAAGAAAGAGCTGCTCTACAAGAATTCAAGGAGCCAAATTGACAACCTTCCTTATAAAGCTGTGTAAGAAAGTAAATTACATGTGCAAGAGATTCCTGGCAAATCTCTAAATTGTTGTGGTATAGAACTTCCGCCATTTTTTAAGACATACGTCGTACTGCCTAATAAAATTTGGTGATAATGATGCTATCATTATGTCCAATGAGACTTATGATCACCTTCGTCTTAACAACGCCTCCCTGCCAAGATGCCTGCAACCAAGGTAAGTGAGTTGTGTATCTGGGAGCTGGCATGAGGTATCGACGCATTACTTGACGGTAAAAAAGGTTACTGTTTTTGAAACAAGTAGGTCTGAGAACATAGGATATTACGATTGTGATGGCCAAAAAAGGTAATACGCTGCGCATTTTTTTTTATTCGTCTCAGGAATAGGTCGATGTTAGGTTCACCAAACTTCTCTACTAGGGACTGGAAGGCCCAAGTGTCTAGTACTTATCCTATATCTGGGTGAGTCCTCCGGGACTCTACGTCAGCAATGGTATTATCGCTGGACTTTATAAACGATGCAAATATAAACATTCTTCGAGCTTAACACTATTGCCAAATTTCTCGGATGATCTGTGTGAGTTGAGGGAACTGAGCCTTGATCACGAACGTTTTCGAGATCGTAAAACGTTTTCGAGAAAGCAGGAAATTATATTTTATATCCTAAAGAATAAGAATCACTGGCATTTGGCTTTTTGATAGTTTTCTATCGAATCTTTGTTCTTGATTGAGCTATTGGAGACCACTCATCCTGTATATATATAAGCGATTGCAGTCGAATTATCAATACGCAAATATCCTACAGGTATTCTTCAACTAATTGAAATACATCAATACGCATGAGTCGGCATGAGTTATAAGAGTTTATCCCTAAGCTCACAACTTCTGAACGGGCGGTAGGTTCCAAAAAATAAAAATATTATATTATCTTGACTTTGACTAAGCAATCTGTATGATTTTATGGTCAATATTTTTTATTTTAATTGAATTGAATTGTTCAAGATAGATAATATATTTGAGTATGTCTTTCTTTTTCCTTAAGACCACTGCCCGCTTACGGTATCGCCCTAACAGGCTGCCCCCCACCCTGTAGTTGAGGCGTCAGAAAATTATTTCGGTGTAGTAATTGTCGATGCGAATACAATGGACGGAGGATTCGATAGCACACAACCACTAATTGATATAGAATATAATAGAATATTCATTTATCAACTGTTACTTTACACAAATGATGTCAAACGATGTCATCCTTGATCGTGTCAGGAAGTGTAATTATCATCTTTCAAGACTTTGTATTTGCAGCGTTCCAGCTCCATGGTGTACATCCATTATTATTATTAGTATTATATAATATATCGCGGGACAAGCGAATTCTAGCTGCAGCCCTACTAACTGGGCTAGTTTTCTAACTTTACATCTCTGCAGTACACGAAATTAGGTTTTTTTTTTTTGGTAGGCCTTGCCTTAATACTTACAAAACGCTGGAAGCTGTAAGACACTTTATTAAGACATATTATTTAAGATTTATGAGGATATTACGTTACGTACGTATTTTAAGTTACGTTGATGTTTTCCAAACACCTACGGTAGGTAAAGCATTACCGAACTATATCCAGTCATCAAGGTAAAAGGTGGAGAGACCAGCGGCGGAGCGTACTTAAACAGCAGGGACTCAAATCGATATTCTAAAAATACTGGTATTTACCCAGAAATATTGAAATCAGTATCGATACTTCTCATAAATATCGATATTTGGTACTGGTACCTACTTTTGAATACTGGTATATATAGGAACTGATAATTATATCGATATCTGGTACCGATACCCGGGAACTTCGTCGTGCCGTTCGTAATTTCGTAATTTCTTTATGGCACTCACATCAAATAATATAGATATCTTATAAGAAAAAACCATGTACAAGAGCGAGCCCATCTCCAACAACAGATCTCCTCCAGCAAACCGTGTAGGGTAGGAGATGGAGATTATATGAGGTAAGGGGAGGAGTCGTTCATGCGACGTTGCCAGATTGGGCGGGTGCGGAACAGCAACTACGCAGCGAGAAGCAAGGACGCGGGTCGTGACGATGACGCTCAAGGATATTTTGAATGTCGAGTCTGACCCGACGGTCTACCTTACTCAGGTACCAACCCAAATACAGCATTACCAAAGCCAATATTTTGTAAAACATCAATCGCATTGAAAAAGTGTTTTTACTGTGTCCAGGTACATACTATTTACTTAGGGGTAGCGGGTACAAAATGTTGTATAACTGGACATGAAAATTGTATCTTACTTATAGCCGTTAATCCAGGCCAGACAGTGTGGTCATAAGTAAGGACCATTGCCTAATAAAGTGACAACGTACGTGCGTAATTAACTGTATTTAGGAACGGCGGCGTTGGACTTGGCGATGGCCTTGATGAGTAGGCGGGCGGATGCAGCAGCGGGTGTGCCGGCTGCGGCTGGTACGCCGGGTGCGCCGTGTGCGGCGGGCGTGGGGCTGCAAGCTCGTGACTCCTCGGCCACGGCTGTGGGGTATCATGCGGCCTGCGCGCGGGGGAGAAGCTCGTTGGCTTAAAGTTACGTCTTGTAACAGAGTCTCCATGCTGGATGTCACCGAGAATTCGATAATCCCCAGTGAATTGCACGCCAACTGTAATATGAATGTGTGAAGTAGCCCGGTGTGGCTAGCTCGATTACATTCTCAGTATACCATGTTAGGACAAAAAATATTGCAACAAAGTAGATTTACCTGATTCAGAAACCACATCTACTGTATATTCATAACGTAAATATGTTATATTGCTGCACAGGTAACTATATTACATCATCGAGATAAGTATAATCCCGGGGTGAATTGCACGCCAACTGTAATATGAATGTGTGAAGTAGCCCGGTGTGGCTACCTCGATTACATTCTCAGTATACCGTGTTATGACAAAACATATTGCAACAAAGTAGATTTACCTGATTCGGAAACCACATCTACTCTATATTCATAACGTAAATACGTTGCATTGTTGCACAGGTAACTGGTTCGGGAACCACATGTTACACACACACACACACACAATGTCCTGTGCGGGACCTGGGTAATGAAACTGATGAATCACTGTCACTACTTTGTTTTCGTTTCCTTATTTTGCATTATTTCTTCCATAGATGTGAAATATCTTCTTCGAAGTCCTAAGTACACTTTCTTTTCAGCATTTTTCGTGACTTTTTCGCACTTATTCTCGTAGAATTTAAAAAATCGGCACGAGCGAAAAAATAAGTGACTAGAGCGGTTGACACTTAAAATGTCAATGACGTGCCAGAGCCGGACAGTTGCAGCGCGGGTAGAAGATAGTTCAACTACCCACCTACAAATTTCGAATCTATGAAAACAATCAAAATTCGTTAATTATTTACTTTCTCAACTTAAGTGCTTAGTGGTGTCATTTACGTGTTACTACATGTGTTAAACTAATATATTTTCTTTCAGTCACTGATCTAGAAGGGTGAGATGCGAATATAATAGCATTTAGTGATCAACCATTTACGTATTAAAAGGCATGTGCATGTTCTGTGTATGAGCTATCGGCAACGCTAACTTATTGGGATACCTGGTGTTAAAGTTACATATACTGGATTTCTTGGTAAAAATATCCATATTTTGTCTTACAAAGATACAAACTTCATAAATATATATTCCTGTTAGTGTCAAAAGATTTAATTTAGTAAAAAGGGGTCTGCATAATTCGATAGGGCTCTTTCCACATATAGCTCGGATACATTTATTTTGAATTAAAAACAGCTTATCGATATCTACCGAGTTTCCCCAAACAACTATGCCGTAACGCAAAGCAAATACCACATAGCCATGGTATGTCAGCATAGCAGATTCGTGTGCAGCAATCTTCACTAGCCTATAGAGCACAAATACGAAGCTGTTATTTTTTTATTGTATTGGCTATATGTGGCTCCATGACAGCTGGGAATCGAGCGTTATACCTAAAAAAAATATATCTGAGGATTCATTAATTTCAGTGTTGTCATATATGATGGATACAATAATGTCAGACCTTATTCTATTATAAAATGTTATATATGATGATTTGTCAATATTTACGGATAAATTATTTATCTGTAACCAATCTACTATGTTTTTAATTGTATTATTAATGACAGTTTCAAAATTTGTATTTTTTATATTGAATTATGATTGATATATCATTGGCAAATAAGGTACACTGATGATATGTCACATCTAGAAGATCATTAATGTAGAGGAGAAACAGTAGTGGTCCCAAGACGCTCCCCTGGGGTACGCCACTTCGGTTTTCCCTCAGTTTTGATCATGCAGTTTCCATTGTAAATCCTGCAATACGTCCGGCAGATAGAGGTCGACGAACGGATGATTGATTGATTGCTTTAGATGTATTTTCCAAGTATAGCTCGAAGTTTGTTTTGCCAAAACAACAACAACAACTTCTACACATTTCACAACAAAAATAATACATCCACCTACCAAAACATCATACATATATGATGTTACCGCCAAAGGATGAATTCCTCTTAAGTCAACATGTTAAATTATGTCTCAAATGATCTCCACAAAGTCAAACTTCTGGACCAATTTAAGTTTTTGTTTTGTTGTCCACGCAAAGAGGTTTGGGTAATTCCTAGGTACACGCAACGAAGACAAAGACAAGACAAGACGAAGTTACGCAAACCAGCCAGTGTATATTATATACAACTTTGTTTGTGGCAGCCATAAGCCCACGATCTTCGTATTGGCTAGCATGTACGAGAAAATCCCCGTCTAAATGAGTCCTAGAAACTCACTGGTGTAAACGTGTAAACGTGTAAAGAATAACATAATTGCGTATTTGTCATGCGCTGCGCAGCGCAAGTATTCTGCCGACATGGAACCGATTCTCTAAATATCAAATAAAACAAGCAAAAAAATATATTAAATGAATAAGTAAGTACTTTCTGTGTATTATTTTGTTAGTAGTATTTAAATCCCATGAAAAATACCGAGGGCCAATTAGCACTCCGAAGGAAAATTATACGTCTTTCAGACTTCAAAAGACTACGTTTTTCAGACTTCAAAAAAAATGTTCTGAATTCGGTTGTAAGTTTTTTTTTTGTTTTTGTTAAATAAGTGCTTAAGCAAATATTAGTATTAATAAAAATATACATAAGCAAGTTGGACTCGCGTACAGAGGGTTCCGAGAAAATATCATAATTTTTGTAAAGCAGTTATAAATTCGAGGTTTTCAGAATTTTCCCTATACTTGTGCTATAAGACCTTGTTTTGTGCCACCATGTCTAGCTGTATTTTCAATCAATACTGAGCATTATTTTACCTATAGTAAGAGTTGTTTTAAGACTTTTATGATATTTTTTCGAATGATTCTAACTCTAGGTCAATGGGAAGTACTCTATTCTCCTGCAAGTACTACGAAAATCCAACAATTTTACAGCACAAACGGTCATATCGTTTGATAGCTATATTTTTTTTCTCAGTTTCAAGGGATTAGACCAGACCACATAGAATAAAATTGATTAAAAATTTCAAATTGATACCATAAAGCCTTAAGGATAATTCAATGTAATTAGGTAAGGAATCCATCTTGTAAGTTTCCTACGGAATCCTTACCTCGCAAAAAAGACATCTTATAGCTCGCACTTAACGGTTTATAAACTTTATGAGGTAAGTACCTAATAAACTTGTGTGTTTCGTTTCAGTGCCGTCGCTCAAAATTTTATCATTAGCGACCATGGTCATAGCGATGAACATCACAAGGATCTCATGTAAATGGCCGAACCCTAAGAAGGATCCTCTGTTATTTATCGCCAACCCAATCGAAGCGAACATGCCTGGCCACTGGATTCCGTTGAGCATCGTCAAAGCCATGCTTGAGGGGACCACAACAAAATTTGTGCCCACGAAAAAACCACGAAAAACAACGCCAAGGGCAGTACCAAAGCCTACAACGAAAGCAACACCAATTATTACAACAACTACAACTACAACACCACCACCTACACCTACAACAACAACTACAACACCACCACCTACACCTACAACAACAACAGAACCAGATGCACCTACCACAACAATCCCACCAACAACAACAAAACCACCTACACCTACACCTACCACAACAACAACAAAACCTGCACCTGCACCTGCACCTGCACCAACCACAACAGCACCACCTGCACCTATAACAACAACAACAACACCTGCACCTACAACAACAACAACACCTGCACCTACAACAACAACAACTACAACAACAGCTGCACCTACCACAACAACCACAACAACAACAACAACAGAAGCACCTACAACAAAAATGAAAAGAAAGCCACCAAAGAAGATAGATAAAGGTCGAAGGTTGAATGATTGATTGCTTCAGATGTTTTCTCCCATAACTCGACTAAGATTTTTGTTTTGCCAAAACAAAAAATACAAAATACAAATATGTTTATTTTGTGTAGATATGGTTAAGTGCTTAGTAGGTGGTAACATATCAATTATCAGCACTGCACATCTAGCCACGTAGTATCTAATAGTATCTAAAGTAGGTAGTGCAATACAATTTATAGAGTACCTAGTTTATAAAACTGTTGCATAATACCTAGTTATGTGCAGTTTCATACACTACTTTATCTACTCTCATACTTAAGTGTTGAATCAAAGTTAAAACACAACAATTATCCCACATAAATCAGTGCTTAAACGTTTTCACGTCACGACACACAACAAAACGTTGTCACGTTGACGTTTTTTTGAGCATGGGCTGGGCCACAGTATCAAACCTCAGATCAATGTACCTCTTTGTTTCCTCCAAGTACATTAAACACTGACTGGCTGTTTGGTTGTCAACTATAGTTAAAAAAAAAGTTTCCAACGATACAGACTATCGAGACTATCAAACTCCTTAGCTGTACGGTTTCAAGACCCTTGCCTTTCCCAAAAAAAGTAGAACTGTATCGTTGTGGAAAAAAAGTTTGATAATAAATACGAGTAACATTAGTTTTGTTCGAGAAGTAGTGTATTATTAAATTTTTAATTTGATTTCTGTATTGCGTTTGCGTTTCAATTTTCAATTTTTAGGGTACCGTACCCGAAGGGTGCCAAACGGGACCCTATTACTGAGACTTCGCTGTCCGTCTGTCCGTCCGTCCGTCCGTCCTGTCTGTCACCGGGTCCGTCTGCACGAACCGTAATAGCTAGAAAGCTGAAATTTTCACAGAATGTGTATATCTGTTGCCGCACCAACCACAAATACTGAAATACGAGAGATATTGCAAATTAAAGGGGGCCCCGATACAAGAGACGTGTTTAGATACACTTACGCCTTTCAAAATGGAGATCTTGACTGAAAATGTTTATTTATTGTCATAGCAACCATGTCATAGACACAAACTACACATTTAAATATGATAGCATACTTCGCGTCAACCCACATGGTTGTGGTTAGCCGGTATGATGTAGACTCTCAATCCGGAGGTCGTCGGTTCAAATCTCGTGAAGGCATAAACTTTTTAAATTTTCTTTTAAAACACACTAGCATTAAGCCCGCAACTACGTATGCGTATAGTTATACTTTTGGTCGCATTTTTACTGTTGCGATCAATTTGCAAGTGTACAGTATACACTTAGAGAATATAAAATATAGATACGGAAACATTTTCAAAAATCAGCTACCTTTATCGTGTCAACGGCATTTTCTGAGCAACATGATTATTTTGATGTAAAAAAGCCTACTGAATAGTGTCAGGGTTTAGGTTGACTTGCGGCACTTTGATAAGTATTTGACTTAAAAACTTGTTAAATCGATGCGACCTCGAGAATAAGGGTAGATAATTGATATTTAGTATTACACCACCGTATCACCAGAGTACACAAAGCTAAACGCTGACTCTGTGCAGATGGCAGGGTTTCGGTTTAGTAGCCAAATCAACTATCAGAAGTTCTCGAGCTGCCCCTTTAGGGCCTTCGAAACTGTTTCTTGACTACTACTATTAGTTATTCTGTGCTACTACATTACACAATTAATACTACATTACGATACATTTCACCGTTTGTAACGCGGGAAGAAGCGTCCTAATCAATTTATCATAATTACATAGAATCGAGTCAACCATGCAGATACCGAGATACCATCTCTAACCTAACACACGGTCTTTTCCGATGTGCAAGTACCACTAGGCCACTGACATCTTTTCATCAAAATTCCTACTAAAATCCATCCAAAGAGGCCGTGTTGCTCTTTGAATCCATCCCCACTAAAATCGTTATCGAAAATTGAGAGAATAACCTCCAGACAGACGGACGGACGGACGGATTTGGCCTATTAAACCATCCCCAGTAAAATAACCCTAATAATTGTTGTGAAAATCAACCCCCTGGTGTTCATTCTCCAAAGAGTTGACACACATGATCCAAAATAATATAAGACGAAAGAGAGACCTCTTTTGACTTTTTAATATTTTCATTATAAGCCATACAGGGTGTAATATTATTATGCTGGTATTCCTCCACTTCATAGATAATTCACCAAGTTAAAAACTTAAAAAAAACCGGCCAAGTGCGAGTCGGACTCGCGCACGAAGGGTTCCGTGCCATTATCTATATAATTGAAACAAAAAGTAAACTTTAGAAAAAACCGACTTCCACAAACCCTATTTGATTAGATTGAGTTTAATACAAACTGTAACCCCTTATCCCCCCCCCCAGGGGAATTAATTTTGTCAAATCCCATATCAGTGCTACCCCACGCTACTAAGGAACCCCTGTACAAAGTTTCATGGCTCTAGGTCCATCGGTTTAGGCTATGCGTTGCCTGCCCGTCAGCCACGCATTGTATTTGTACCTAGTATTGAGCAGATCTGGTGGCCATATGTGGTCTTCATCAGCAGTTCCGCATCACAATATTATGCTTACCATGTGCATTTGCACGAGTTATTATGAAAAACACAAAAATCACTATAGGTCTAATCGGTCTAATTTTCCAAATCGGTCCATCCGTTTAGGCGCTATCGAGGCACATACATAAAAAAATAAATAAAAAAAAAAAACAAACATCCGGACGAATTGTAAACCTCCTCCTTTGGGAAGTCGGTTAAAAAAACCGCAAAAAAACACGTTAATTGTATGGAAGCCCCCTTTATATTAAATTTATTTTGTTTTTAGTATTTATTGTTATAGCGGGAACAGAAATACGTCATCTGTGAAAATATCAACTGTCTAGCTACCACGGTTCATGAGATACGGCCTGGTGACAGACAGACGGACGGACGGATATCTTGAGATTTTAAGGTACTTTCCCTCCAGGGCCCATTCGTTTGTTCCACCCTGTATATGTGTGATCTGTAACTGTATTTTTCATGAAATACCCAAAAAGTCTTGTTCAAATGATCATCTTATGTCAGACTAACTTTGTAGCTAGTTGAAAAATAACATTTGAATTGATTCAAAGCTTGCCGCGCTTTTAGGGCCTTTAGTACCTACTAAACGCCGCCGTAAGCAGCACTGTCTACAACCTACTCCTACTGGAAAACGTGAGACACCCATCTACAATTTCCGTACAATGAGGTTCACTCACTCATTATGTCAATGTCATGCAGACTGCAAAACATCATTTCAACGCACCAAAGAGTATTTAATTAAAACATCACTGGCAGCCAAACTTGAAGTGGCCAAAAGGAAAAAATTAATTTCTGTGCTCTGAGATTTGTATGAAAACAAAAGTAATTAAAAACTATTAATTTTATAATTATTTTCTAAAAGTTCTACATAATAAATAGAGACGTCGTAATTCATCAATTAATATTTAAAGTCTTTGTAGAAGTCCGGGGACGACATTGCCATATCATTTAAATTTAGTTTCATTAAAAGAAGGCTTACCTACCAAAACAAAATGGCCTTGGTATAAACTTTTCAAGCGTGTTGTGAAGACGTATCTTGTACCGAGACCACTTTCAATTTGTAATATCTCTCGTATTTCAGTATTTGTGGTTGGTGCGGCAACAGATATACACATTCTGTGAAAATTTCAGCTTTCTAGCTATTACGGTTCGTGCAGGCGGACCCGGTGACAGACGGACGGACGGACGGACGGACGGACGGACGGACGGACGGACGGACGGACGGACAGCGAAGTCTCAGTAATAGGGTCCCGTTTGGCACCCTTCGGGTACGGAACCCTAAAAACCGACTTCATGACCTATTACTTAGTCCTCCCCGCTCGGTATACAAATGTCGTCTATGAACCCGAAAATGACCCACAAAATCTGTCTCATACCGGTGAAGTCCAAACGTATTTTAAATAATATAAACGAATGTACGATCCTAACATGATCCTAACAGCCAGTATTTATCTCGTGACAATGACTTTAAACACCGAAAAGCCACAAAAAGGCTGGATGTATAATGTCATCCAGGTAAAACCAAATTAAACTTCACAGTTTTTTCATGCAGGAACCTAACTATAGGACCGATTCCTGAGTTTCAACCAAACTATTGGATTGGCCATTCGAACGAAGAAAGATTTTTTGAAATCGGTTCATAAACATTACCAGTTTCGATGTAAAAAATATTTAAAAAAACATACAACCGAATTGATCAGATTTTTTTTAAGTCGGTTAAAAATGCCTGCCTGGTATGCCCAGAATTTAAGTTATAAATTTTGGACCATATTGCCATATGTATAACATTACAGAAATAACAGTCAATAAAGTAGTGATTTTGGGAAGTGGTCCTTGCAAGAGTTAAAAGTTGACATTTTGGGAAGTTGATTTTTAAACATAGGTAGTCTTTTCTGGGAAGTGGACGTTATAGAGGAGGTGTTCCTTATGGACATAAAGGGCCGAGTAAACCGGCGAGACAAGTGCTCTCGGTCGAGTAACAGTGCTCTCGGTCGAGTACTCGGTGCGTCTACTACGTAGTACTCGGTCCTGGGCCCTGTCCCGGATTACTCGGCATGAGTGATCGAGGCATTATGGGGTCGGGGATGTGAGGCGGTGGTGTTGTTCGTGAGGTCTACAGCTCTACTCACAGAGCCACAAGTTTATGTTCGAGCCGAATTAATCCAAATTTCTAAAGATTCAAAAATACCAGATTGTCAACATTGTAAATAACATATCGAATTTGTTTTTAACCAGTTAATTCAGTGATATTTTTTCATAAATAGCGTTACAACCGGATTGTCTGATACGAGTATTTTGCCTCAAGTTACCTAAACTGTGTTTATAGCGCCTCACAAAAGTCTGGTGCAAGCCGCCAAAAGAATCATTAATTCTGAAGGCGTCGAATCTAACTAGCTAAGTTAACTAGTTTTTTATAGGTTGATAAAACTAGTATGCTCTAGACCAGGTCTGCCCAACCGGTCAACCACGGCCGCCATTAGAGTGACCGCGTCAAGGCGAAAATAAAAGATAAGATGGGAAGTGTGGGATGCCCGTTTTCACCACCAACCACTTTCTTTTAGCCGACACTTATCTCGTTTTAGAGGCTATCTAAGGCTTTTAGGTTTCAGTGTCATCTACGCTCCTAGGGTTCTGACAGCTAAAAAAACTGTCACTTAGCGTCAGGGCCTAGATGTTCGGCCTCCTAAATTTAGGAAGACAAAGGAGGAGGCCTAATACCGAGGCCTTAACGTTAAGTGACAGTGTCTTAGCTTGAACTTGTTTACTTCTTCATAAAATGGAAAAATTTTGGCTGGCTTTCTCTTTTGTGCCTTTTATTTTGAGGTTATATTTAGATACTTTCCTTATTTATGCCGCTAAACTCTACTAAGTTTATATACTCTTTGCTCAACTCAGGCGGGGACAGCCATGTGACATGTGGTGACAGCCTATTACAAGTTCTCGTACCGACTTAGTACCAAAAAAAATGTGACAGAGGCTCTATTTTCTTTGGCCAGAAATCAGTAAGAAGTTTAGTGTGGGAAGGCGCAACCTTATTGTAATATAAATCGACGAAAAGTAGTCATTTGAATTTCTAATTAATACAATTTAATTTATGTGAATTGTAATGTCTTTCTTGTATGAAAAATAATACTGAAATAAATGTTTTTATTTGATATAGGTGGTGTTAATAGACGCGTTAGAAAGATGAGATATGATCATGCCCTCATTCTTTTGGATGGTTTAGAATTAGATGATGACTTAAACCCCTAGTTCCCTAGTTATGTGGGACTTAGGGGATTTTTGAACAAAACGGGCATGACTCCCACACAAAGTTCACATGTTATTTGTAAAGGCGCCGCCCTTGTTACTGATATTGGACAATGCCTAGCCTTTCATCTCAATTAGAACTTCCCATTTTGATTAAATGTGGAATGTGACGGCCTCTGTGGCGCAGCGGTTGCGTATCTGCCTACCATGCGAGAGGTCCCGGGTTCGAATCCTGGCTGGGGACAAAAAAAACCCCAGGTCTGTTTAGGATGTCGCTGTTTCTGGTTCCCACGACACAGGATATCCTAGTGTGGGGCCAGAAGCAATGTATGCGCCTGTATGTAAATGTTTATGTTTGTTAGTTTAATTGTAACAAAACCAAAATTCATATCATGACATGATTATATATGCATATTATTATTTGTTCATAGTTCATAAGTATTATTAAAAAAAAAAAAATTCGCGTGTAGCACCGTACACGTGTTAGAAGTAAAACTTCTGTAGCTAGATCATTAAGTGGTACCTATACTATACACCTATACCTACCTATACTAAAAGAGATTTAAATTTCCAATTTTGAGATCCAATCTCTGCTTCAAGTTACTTTTATGTTTCAGACGTCCGATTATTTGAAATTATTTTATACTTGTACTTACTTTTAATACGTCATGTCATTTATTTCCCACCATTCCTTATCTACAATTTGTCGCGCTCGTGGTGATATACTTAACTCATTCAATAGTGTCACTACTATTTGCATCTCGCTCAGATTATATACCATCTGACGACGTCACGTCTTAAAACCGTCTCGCTCAAATGTATGCATTGCTTTGCTTGTCTCTGTGCCCAGTCCCTTTATTTAATTGATCGAGTACGTATTTTCAACTATTCCAAGTTAATGTGTACCTGCGGGGCTACCATAAGGCTTGCCACTCACCTCAGTCGCGCAGATAAATGACAAAGAAGATGGCTAAATCAATATATGGACGACTGCCCCAGACATGTACAAAGACTTCTCAACAGCCAATAGCATTTAAATATTCATTCATAAATTTAATTTACTGCGTCTGTATTTAGTTTGTAGAACTTGAAGAAAAAAAAATTAAATATAGGTAAATAAGAGTTGTTACTCAATACTCCGTGATTCCAATATGATTCCGTGACCTTTGCCGTCGCTAGAAATAAGCACCATTTTGCAATAACATGCAACATAACGCCATCTAGCCACTCTCTGGAAACCTCCTGTTTTCAACAGTTTTGCTAGTTGGCAATTATGTTGCATGTTATTTTTAACGATGGCAAAAGTCACTAATCAATGGCGGAATCATAGAGTATGAAGTGACAACTCTTAATTATTTAATCATTTCCTTCAAGTTCTACAAACTAACTAAAGACGCAGTAATTTATGAGAGAATATTTAAATGCTATTAATTGGCTGTTGAGAAGTCTTTGTACATGTCTGGGGCAGTCATTTTGCCAAATTGCCAACTCCTTTCGCGTCTCAATGATGTTTCTCCATAAAATAGCGCGCATTCATTATGATATGACATTAAATTGTGACAAAATGCGTGGCTGGGGTGACTGGCGTGCCTTATGCTACCCCCGCTAACCTATACATACCTACTTTGCTAGGATTTTTTAGGGTTACTTCATCGCGAAGCGATGACGTAACTCTTATTTAATTTTATTCTTGACATTTCCTTAGTCCGCCATACGACATACCTCGATTTTGATATTTTACTTCAACATTATTGACTGGCATGAAGCATTAACTTTAAAATTACAAAAGCTTATTAAAATCAAAATCGTATAATTTCAACAGTTATAACAACAATTCAACTTTAAAATATGTATTACAAAAATTACATAGAAACAAATAAGCGAAACAATAAGCCATTAAACTTATGGCTCTGTAAGCTGTAGACCTCGCTTTGGCCGTTTACTACAGATAAACATTAAATAGGTAGGTATAACACGTACTTAGTAGCTAAACTGCTAATTTGTGACTTGAACTGCACTATATAATAAAAAGTGGCTTTAGAACAGTTCTAGGTACCTACTTATTGTTTTCAAGAAGTCTTAATGCAGCCATCCATCACATCGGAATTTGCTTGAAAACTAAATATCACATTTGGATGATTCTAAGTGACTTTATGCGATTACTAGCTGCCTGTTGCGCGACTACGCAGCGCGTTTTAGGTACCTATTCCATAGTTACCGGCCACAAAACGATTCGTTCATCATTTTAGAAATCCATATCGACCCGTGTGACATTGATGAAACTCTTTTCTTACAAACTGTATGGATCGCATCGCAAAACTGTCAAACATAAGTTCCGGTTCCAACAAAGAGGTTGAACGAAGTAGTTTTTGGTCACGTCACTGGTTTTGGCCTTTACCGGAAATCAAGAACTCGTGGAAGAATGCTTAAAATAATTTTTATTTGTTAACGTTTCATTAGGTTTTTCTCTCACTAATTAACATTCTTTATTGTACGAATGTATTATTATCTTATCTGATTAGTTAAAAACCGTATTGAAAATAGTTGCGGTTTTAAAAGTCTTCAGCCGACCCTGACGTCACCGATTCTAATTTCCGTTACATTTCTTAGCCACTCGTGATAGCACCCGGCTAGTAGTAATTGAAAAGCAAATATATGAATAACCCACAGTTGAGAGGTTAAATAAATTTTACCCCCGTGCCCCAAGAAGTTTTACTTCAATATTTAGCGATCTAAAGGTCGACCCTTCGCGGTCCGGATTCGGACCGCAGTCCGCTTGTTGGCGACCGCTGCACTAGTGTATACGTGTAAAGTATAACAAGCCGAATAATTGTCACGCGCTGCGCAAGAAATTCAGCCGCCATGGAACCGATTCTCTGAGTGACAAATTAAACAAGCATTTATATAAATAAGTAAGTGCCATGTTTGAATAGGAGTGAAATTTAATATTAGGGAGTGCGGTATGATGATGATGCCTCTCTCAGGATTTTATTTAATCCTGTTTTGGTCTTACGGCCGGGATAACAGATACACACGTTTTTCTCGTTAGGATGGAAAGAATCTCGGTGATTTATATCGACCGACTGTGCAGTGCAGCCCTAAGCCAATAGGAAAGTAGAATGGGGATGAATTGAGAGCAGCAAATATTTGTGCTTGGATGTTCCTGGTGTTCTCCAGCTTCAGGTGTTTCTGGTTGTGTTTTTTGGGTCCTTAGTTTGGCTATCCCGTGAGCTCTCAGTTTTGCTGTCTGTTTCTTGGATATCAGGCTCGCGGCCTTCCTGATTTCATCACTGTTGTGTGCTGATACTCAAACATTTTGAGAAGTCTTCCCCAGCTATATTACGGATGTACAGGTATAGACTATCATGTCGAGGTTCTACTGTACTAGATACATCTTTCCAAGGATCTCTTGGCTTGCAGTGACAGTTGGAACTAACTTTTTGACAGGTTCGTTGCATGAAGTTGCGTAGAACTGGCGCCTCCCCTAAAACATCACTCAAGAGCCAAAAGATCGTTGGAAGACTGTATTTCGGGTGCAAGTCAGGTCAGTATTTTTAATGTGCAGCTAACCCCCGGTTTCTGAGACACTGAGCAAAGGTAACGGTTAGCTAACAGAGCGATTAACTAATTTCAACCAATCACGTGGCGCCATCAGCTAATCGTGTGCCGCCATTTTGAATTAACCACCGATTAGTTAATCGTGACCTGTGATCAGCTTCTCAGAAACTGGGGGTTAATATTTCCTTTCAATTTGACATAGAGCGACTCAGAAGTCAAGAAGGTACAAGAAATAAGGAGAAAAGAATCAGCAAGAGAAGAAGATAAGGAGAAGAGAATCGATTATTAATCGATTATCCTAAGTACATATAAATAATTTAACAAATCGATCTAGTATCGATTCTATCGATATAATCGATTGGATCGATACTATCGATTCTCATAATTGTACCATTACAATCGATTATAATCGATTTAATTATCAGAAACAGCAATTATAATCGACTAATCGACTATAATCGATTATATTGGTAAAAGTATAAGAATCGTTAGTATCGATCCAATCGATTATATCGATAGAATCGATACTAGATCGATTTGTTAGATTATTTAGGTACCTACTAATCGATTAATTGATAATCGATTATCCGGCAACACTAGACCAAACGTCACATCGCATGGTACATATTCTTAGCGTTTCATGCGAACGATAATAGCATTTTGTATCTTATCTACAGGGGGCAGGGTGCTACGTTGTACGATTAATCTTTTAGATTTCACAAGGAAAAAACACAGTTCGTCCACGGGTCTTTAGCCTAAGCATGGTTTTCCTCATGAAGCTTGAAGCAAAAGGATTGAAATAGTACAACAGCCCTAATGTTATCTATCACCTCTTCTTTATTAGAATGAATATCTTGTATTTATTTTTTTCAGTGTCGTCACTCAACATTCTATTAGTATTGACCATGGCCATCACGATTGACATAACAAGGATCTCATGTGAATGGCCGGACCCTAAGAAGGACCCTCTGATATTTATCGCCAACCCCGTCGAAGCGAACATGCCTGGCCACTGGGTTCCATTGAGCATCGTGAAAGTAATTCTGGATAGGGCCACGACAAAATTCGAAGCACCAAAAAAAACTAAATTGGAAGTGCCGACAAGTACGCAGAAAACAACTGGACCCCCAGTAATAGAAGAACTAGCTATTACAGTCGCCCATACGAGCCCCAAACCAATTCAATATACAACCACCAAACATACAACTGAAGAACCTCGTTTGGAACCAGAAACAACCACGGACGCACCACCGGTTACAACAACGGCAGCAATATCATCACCACCACAACCACCTGATACAACTCAAACAACAATACCACCTGCCACAACAACAGCACCTGTACCTGCCACAACAACAGCACCTGCACCTGCCACAACAACAACAACAACGACGACAACAACGACCCCGGCGCCAACAACAAAAAAGAAACGTCCACGTGTAAAGCCCCAAGGTCCAGATAGAGGTCGAATGGGTCCAGAACGTATCTTCCCATAGCTCGATTTTACAACCATGTTTTGCCACAATAACAACCTACCACAACAATAATGTACCCTTCTAAACCAACAACAATGACTTCACCTACCATAACAACAGTAATATCAACACCTACAAGAAAAACAATGCCAACAACATCTACCACAAAAACAATAAATAGTAGGTACTTTCATTACATGTAAAACAGGTATCTATCTAATTAACAACAACAACAACACCTACAATTTCCATAACAACAACAAAAGCCCCAAGACCGTAGTAAGCTTATATATATATAGTCTTTGCCAAGACCGGTATTGCTCTCTGTTGACAGTCAATACAGACAGATGTTTTCGTGACGATGAGGTTTTTTTCCTAGACGGTTTTCTTCAAAATACGACAGAGGGCTCTGAACTACGCATGTTTTTTTGTAATAAAGTATTATACTTTTTTTATTAGGTTTTACGGCCCTGGAATCAAGTCCTTTTAGGCCAAGTATTGTACTGAATTACTGAATGAAGGTTTTGGAATGGAATGGCATGAATAGATAACTCTGTGATGATTGACGGCTGTCTTGTTGCTTTGTCCTGTGGTTCTCTTTGGAACATTGTGTTTTTTCATAAAATAAAAAGTTAGTTAAATAATTAATTGGGTTGGGTTTTATATAAGTACGCATGAAGTTTGAAGTTTAGAGTAATTACGTGGCTAGGGGGGGTCCTTAGCTATCCTCTAACACCATTTTCTGATTTAGGAAACCAATCAAATTCGTAAAATATATCTAACGCGATTGATGTTTACATCTTTACCAAATTAGGAATGTCAAATGTCAAAATCAGAAGCTCCAACGATGGATATTGGTACATGATTTTAGTACAAATGACAACAGACGTTGCATGCAACGGAGGAAAACGGCGGCGGCCGGGCGCTATTTTGGGCGCTTTTTGACGTGACAACGTCTTATAAATTGGTTTACCGGGTGACACTTCAAGAAACTGCGTTACGCTCCGCTCACGTTATGCGCTCACAATGAGAGCGAGTGAGAGGCACGCGTCCCTTCCACTCGGGCATGGTTAGCGCGCCTAAGAGCGAGAGAGACAGACATAAAAGTCGTTGTCACGTAAAACTTTCGCCCGTATACCGACTTCACAGGCAACCAATTTTTTTTTCAATTTTACGGTTTTGGATACTTGTCTGATTTACTTCCTGTTTGAAAACTAAAGATAGGTTTGTTAGGTACACACTTATAAGCAGAACCAGGAGCCATCATTTAAAAAAAAAACCTCTAGAAAAAACTAACCTAAAAATAAGATTAAAAAAAAACATTACAAAAACCCCTGATTTCCTTCTGAAACTTGGGTGGAGGTCCCCTACACCCCCCTTAGCCCTTCCACCCCCCTAAATTCGTGCGCACTTATTCAAAATATTAACCAATTAATTTCATAATATCCGCTGCGACATAAAGCTCTGGTGCTATACATGAAGAAAACCTTACTTACTGGCTTTTATTTTTAACCGACTTCCCAAAGGAGGAGGTTTACAATTCGTCCGGATATTTGTTTTTTATTTATTTATTATTATTATTTTTTTATGTATGTGCCTCGATAGCGCCTAGACGGATGGACCGATTTGGAAAATTATTTTTTTGTTTGAAAGGGTTTACCTTCCCATTGGTCCCATTGACACCAGGTCAGGATCTGATGATGGGATCCTGGAGAAATCGAGGGAACTCTTCAAATATTATAGGCAGACATATAGTGATTTTTGTGTTTTTCATAATAACTCGTGCAAATGCACATGGTAAGCATAATATTGTGATGCGGAACTGCTGATGAAGACCACATATGGCCACCAGATCTGCTCAATACCAGGTACAAATACAATGCGTGGCTGACGGGCAGGCAACGCATAGCCTAAACCGGTGGACCTAGAGCCATGAAACTTTGTACAGGGGTTCCTTAGTAGAGTGGGGTAGCACTGATATGAGATTTGACAAAATTAATTTCCCAAGGGGGGGGGGGGATAAGGGGTTACAATTTGTATTAAACTCAATCTAATCAAATAGGGATTGTGGAAGTCGGTTTTTTCTAAAGTTTACTTTTTGTTTCAATTATATTCATTAGTAGACCACAGCCAGCCGCAGTGCCACAAATGTTGCTGTTTGTACTGATGAACCTACATTTTGTATTTTTAACCCAACCCTGTTCTGTTTATAAGGAGATAAAACAATCTGTGGAAATTTCTTTGCCCTTCCTCTCCCACGGTGGTGGTCCAACGTAGAGAAGAGACAAAAAATGACAGTCCTGCCTGTCTGTATATTTGTAAATATATCTACAGAAATAAAGAGATTTAAGTTTGAGTTTTGAGTTTGAGCAATGCAAGCGCAGCCTTGAGGTTGGCCTGATGAAGATGAATTGCTCAAAAACCCAGGCCATGACGTATGTCAGCGAGAGACATAGGAAGGGGGTCGAGGTAGATGGGCAGGATATACATTATGTCGATGAGTACATCAACCGGCCTAGTGGCTTCTGGACAAAAATGTCCAAGTAACATGACAGTGGGTACCAAGACTTCAATTAATGTCTATTGCAAGTGGATGAAAATTTAAAACTTAGTTAGACCCTAATGATACTTATCAAATATTTTTCCTTTTCGGCCAGGAGAGGAACCATCTCTGCATTTAAAAGGTAGATACATTTACAAAACAGACAGGTTAATGAAATCGAAAGACGCATTTCTATCGCCTGGAAGAACTTCTGGTCCATGTAT